>JARFOD010082993.1:0-19218 GCA_031763545.1 Mopalia muscosa | reverse complement strand
ATCTATTGGTATTGCCTACTCCTGCAAGGCTAAACAGTGTTGAGCACATACATAGGATGAGGGAATGTTACATGCATCTATTGGTATTGCCTACTCCCGCAAGGCTAAACAGCGTTGAGGACATACATAGGATGAGGGAATGTTACACGCATCTATTGGTATTGTCTACTCCCGCAAGGCTAAACAGCGTTGAGGACATACATAGGATGAGGGAATGTTACACACATCTATTGGTATTGTCTACCCCGCAAGGCTAAACAGTCTTGAGGACATACATAGGATGAAGGAATGTTACATGCATCTATTGGTATTGCCTACTTCCAAGAATTTTGAAGATAACAAATAAACCAGAAATGTATTATTTCGTAAAAATATATATAGATTTGGTATAGTTTTGTATACAGTGAATTATGTCAAACTGTTTTATCTACCTTTATTCACATGTGTTGAATTCTTTTCCACATATGTGAAAGTGTTTTTCACATATGTGAAAAAGAATTTAAAATATGTGTAAAAGCATTTAACATATGTGAACAAGAATGTCAGACAGGCGAAACTTGCACAGCTTGTGGAATATATTCCTATCGTATTTGCAATCTTCTTGAAAGTCTTCACAGATGAAGGTCGGATACGGTCCCTTACTCTGGGGAGAAATCATTTCTCAGTTTTTTGATAAGTGGAACACTTATGTACATATGTAATATAATTTTTTTTTTTTTTACATAAGTGAAATTCTTTTTCAGATATGTGAAATAGTTATCCTCAGCAATATGACCACTCGCCACTATAAGTGAAGTGCACTTAACAGTCTACACAATTGAATCATCGCTCTTGAAAGCTCTTTGGAAGCCACCGTCGTAAGACATAATCTGAACTTTTCACTGTATAGGTAATTCCAAGTAACATTATTAATACGGTATGGCCGACAGTAAATCTTAAGTGAAGAAAGTTCAAACGGCATTGCATAATGGATTATCCAAGCAGTAAATAACCAAACAGGAATAAAATGTACTAAATCTGTCAGCGGTATGAACGCATCAAAAGATATTACACTGCGAAATAAGTTGTCACTGTTCAACGTCTCACGCAAATGTCATGGTGTATGAAAAGGTCCCTATGTCTGCGTTAAACCTAGACCAATGGCTGGTCAATTGTCTTTCCTTCCTTCATTAACAAAATAATTATGTCCATTCAATAACCTGTATGTGAGCAGGATGTGTTACAAACATGCACTAAATAATCAGTACAGGAATACAAGAGAAAAGCTATCAGAGATTGCTAAACAATATGCCCCCTACCCCCACAGTCCACACAGCAAACACATAACTACATGCAGTGCACCAAAAATTACGTTACGCATCTGCGTTTAAAGTAGAATGCAATATGAAAGTTTTAAAAATCAAAGTGAAAAAGGAGCCGTCAGATAGGGCCTGGACAGGGTTAATTTGTATAATTTACGCAAAAATTTGCATAATTCCGTGGGGTTTTTTTTTTTTCAGCGTTGCATATCTGCGTATGTAGAAGAATGCAGAATGCAAGTTTCAAAAGCATACGGAGCCAATTTGCAGAATTAGGGGTAAATTTGCATAATTCCATTATTTTTTGTTCTACGTTGCGCATCGGCGTTTATAGAAGAATTCACTATGCTCCCACAGTTAGTATCTTCCCTCTCCAATCGACTGAGTAACAGTTATGTACCCACATCTATGTGGGCTGAGGTATGATATGGTGACTCCCACAGTATCTTCCCTCTCCAATCGACTGATTCACAGCGCTGTACCCACATCTATGTGGACTGAGGTATGATATGGTGACTCCAACAGTTAGTAACTTCCCTCTCTAATCGACTGAGTTACCGCGCTGAACCCACATCTATGTGGACTGAGGCATAAAATGGTGACTCCCACCACTTGTTGATTGAGGGGTCTAGGTCGGCCATTGGTCATTCGGTCTCCCACTCCGAACTGAAGAGGCGTGGGTTCCATTTCACAGGGCGTAAACTGCCCTGAGTGTCGTATTTTATTAACACAGACAACCACAATTTTACAATAACACTAGGGGATAAATGATATTTGAGATTTACAGTCTTTCTCCCTAGAGGTTCGTGTTCCGTTGATTACTGTCTCTGTTCCGTTGGCTATAACTCAGAAACACAAGAAGGGACACATTAAGTGGATTTTCTCCGACAGATAATTAATTTCATTAAGATTTGTCCTTTAATGTGGGAAATCCAGTCGCCGTTTAATTTCACTTTCTTGCGTGACTAGGTTGACTTGGATTTATAAAGCACTACATATATGAAAAGATTACAGCAGCAGGCCTCAGCTAGTAATTGAAATTAAATAGTTTATCTCTACTGTTTTTTTATTATCTTATAGTCACGCGGAGCAGCATAGTAACAAAAACTCACCTGACAGTCAGCATATTCAAACTCGGAAGTGGACACATTAAATGTCCAGCGTGTCCGCTTTTAAACATTACAAGCAAGGCCACATACAGTATCCTGTGTGTCTGGTTTTAAACATTGTTAGCAAGAACATGTATCCAGCGTGCCTAGGTTTTAAACATTGTTAGCGAGAACACATGTCCAACGTGTCTAAGTTTAAACATTGTTAGCGAGAACCCACGTCCAACGTGTTTAAGTTTAAACATTGTTAGCGCAAACACATGTCCAACGTGTTTAAGTTTAAACATTGTTAGCGAGAACCCATGTGCAACGTGTCGTGTCTGATTTGAAACATTGATTAATAGCAAGTACACGTGTCCAGCGATAATGTACACAGAAAGTGCTTTAATCATTTTATTTAAAGGTGGATGTGCGAGGTCATGCTTGATAGAATCGATGTTGATCTATATTTAAGTCATTCGTGACGATCGAGCGCAGTGGAAGATACCCCAGAAACGAGATTCTCACGAGATTTAGTCGATTTTACTGGAGTCATACACCTACTCCGCCACTTACAAATAGGCCAGTGCACAAAGCATTGAATTAATCTATACAAAAATTGAGTGACAACATTATGAAAATAATTATTGACAAACGTTGCATTTAAACAGAAAATATTTTTAACCTACATAATGTTAATAGTTATTCACCTGATAAATATGACAATTTTGTTATCTGTAGCAGACGAATTTAACCCAGGGGTTAATAGATGGTTGGTTTTTGTTTGTGTGATATGATGTTTGTTCATTCATATTACGATGTACAACTCACTGGATGAAGAAACACAGTCCACAAACAGAGACAAGACAGGACAATCACAGGACCTGGTCCAATGGCTTCACAAACAGATCGGTTTCATCAGGAATGAGCAAGTACATACTGATCCCAGGTTTCATGTTGCCCTCAGCGCCAAGAGCATCAGTTCTACAAGAAGCTCAGTCAACCACCCGCAGTCAGATAATAAATGCAGAGCATTATGTAGTTGAAAAAAAAAATCGGAAGCATTTTATCAAGGGAGATAATATACGCAATGTTGGGCTAAGGGAGGTAATTCCGATATCACATACATTTTTAACATGGAGGTCATCAGCTTGTCACTGCGGATTTCAGAGGGCAGGCAAAAAAGGAAGAAAAAAAAATGAAGATTTTAACGGGGTTAAAAATAAAGTCAGCTCAATGAGATACGTCAATATTACATAAATTTATCAATTTAGCCAGTTCAATAATCTTTTCAGACTTATTCTAATCCGTTGTATAATCGTACCGTATTTGTAACACAAAAGACAGATTTCACAATGAAATCACATTATAGTACTATCTAGTTACATTTTCTAATGGATTCTTATATACGTCCATAGACAGGTCATTACTTGGATTTTGTGTCCGATCTGGATCATTTTTGAGCCCACTAGGCGGAAAAATTTTCTGAACAGGTATATGTTCTAACTAAGAAAGTGTTATTCCAAAATAACGAAAATACTGATATATTTACCTGTTTAAATAAAATAAAAAGTCAAGCAAAGTAATGACCTAGTTCCTATATCAGTATTGAAGAGTACAAATACATAAATTTAAAATTATCGTTTTATTTACATAATTCAATAAAGGGATTTATTGATCGTTCAGGGAATCCATCACATACAAATATTTGAACAACTTATCAAAATGTGCTGCATGTCTCCGGCCTTTATTTTCAGGGACATAAATTTTCAAATTCAATACTTTTTGATACGATTTTGGGGGGATGGAGTATCACAAGTAGCTGTCCGTGAAACTCTGTCAGATTTCCTTTTTGTCTAATTTTTTTATCGGTTTTTTTTTTAATGTTTAATGTTAATGTTTTAATGTAAATTTTTTTTCTACTTCTTTTCTTTTCAAAATAAAGGAACAAATATGGCGAACCCATAATATCCCGTTTCTTTCTAAAATCTTCTCTATGTAAATCCGTAAGACCACATTTTTATTATTATTATTTTTTAATGTCGAGAAATTTAATGTTAATTTTTTTTCGACTTCTTTTCTTTTCAAAATAAAGGAACGAAAATGGCGAACCAATGATATCCCGTCGCTAGAACACTGAATGAGAATAATTAAACATAACCGGGGTAACAATAATGAAATCCACTTTGTGTCCTGATAATAAATCACAGCGTGAGATTTTAGGCTTCCAAAGGGTAAAACAATAGAAGTCCTTTATTTTTTCTCTGCTCTTTTCATTTTTTTTTTTTTTTTTATCTTAAAATGTTGCCAGAGGAAAGAAAGGAGACCTGTCCCATGTCATGACAAACATTGAAGGGAGAGAAAAGCGGACGGGTGATTCAATTCCCTGATTACTCGGCACGTTTTGTTTTCAGTTAACTAGAGAATCGGCAAACAAACCCCGCCGAAAATCTACACAGCCAAATTGTCTCAGTTCAGTCAAAATAGTTGGGCTCTTTTTATCGCTGGTATTTCAGACTTGAGACTTGTCCACGAAAATGTAGGAATCAACAGAAATCAATTATACAACACCACGTTTGGACTTGCTGGCTGAATGGACATTTTCTTCTTGTAGCATACATTCTGTGATTTTCCTTTTTTCTTTTACACGTGCTGGCGGTTCGGCTAAGGGGTGGTGGTAGTGGGGACGGGGCGGGGGATGTGGCTTGTCGTTCAGGCGCTCTCAGAACTGAGGGGCAACAGAAGCCGATCGATCGGTTTGGGGTGTCTTTGTCTTGAGTCTTATGAATGTCTTGTCTTTGTTTGTTGTCAGTGGCATACAGGGGGCTTCCTTCACATATTGAGCTGGTAGGCTGTCATATATCCTTATAGAAGGAAGGCTAACCATAATAGAGACACAAATAATCTTTGGGGTGGCTTTTCATATTGTATTTTTTTTTTTTTAATTATAATTTTTTTTTTTTATATAAAACTAGATATTTCCCGCTACTGTTTACTTTCCAAGCAGGCCAAATATTCCTTTTGGAGCGGTTTATAAAAAAAATATCTAGCATGACGTCACTGTGGTATTGTGTACAATAAAATATGAAGATGAAATTAGAAGGGTAAATCTGGGAACGAGCTGGGCTCTTACATTAGGACCTACTCTTTGCTTTGTATATTTCTGCCGGTTTCAACACCCGTCATCAGTTTCACACAACATGTTGAGTCCACGGTGACGTAGCTTACTTGAGTCATTGACACCGATGACTCGTAATTTCTTGGTGGTCCATCTTTAACTTTTGTGCCAGAAGTCGACCGAAATTCGTGCTCTCTACCTCTCTAAAGACGACTTTTGTCAAACGAAGAACGACAACACTGATTGTCTTCCGACGCAACAGTCATTTGGGTTGGAATATACAGGCATGGTTGATTGGATCGCGCATTATTATGGTGGTCTATGCGCGCCATATCTATATAGATTTTTACTTTATACAATCACACATATGCATTTTTATTTTATGGTTTTTTAGTCAATTAATAAATACACGTGCACTTTTGAGTGCCTGACAAAATTAAGGAGTATCACAAATACCTGTCTGCGGTTTTTCTGGGGATTTAAAATATTTGTAACATTAGGGCTCGTTAATCCAACAGAGGAAAGGTCACTGGACATTACGAGTCTTTGTATAGTGTACCAGGTACAGTGTATCAGATAGTGTTCGATGGTTTCTCACACAAAACACTTCTCACAATTACCGTCTCCATGTTTGCCAATTTTGTGTAAATATGAATTTACAGGAAAATGCCCAGTGAGTAATATGAATAGTGTTGTCTCGTCTTTCCTGGAGAGAGAAACATGGCTTTGTAGCCCAATAGAAGGGTAATTTTGGCGAAAAAAATCTACCTTTATTAGATTGGTCCCATAATATGAAGTGAACGTGTTCTTAACTGAAGAAAAACATTCAGAAACTGATTGACGTATTGTGGTGATTATTGTAGATTATTGTAGTGCCTGTTTTGCTAATCTATCTGCTAATTCTCCCTTATATCGGAGGGACCTGGGACCCAAGCAAAACAGACTGAAATACCTTGATGATACAGAGATGTTACACTGTGTAGAAGTTCACATATTATGGGAGGAGGGTGTGAAATGCTAAAGTTCTTCATGGACTGCAATGCACTAAGAGAATCGTAAAATATAATAGCGCGCGTCTCGGTCTGAGATCAGAAATCCAAGATAATCCATGAACAATAGCTACCAACTCGGCATTAAAAACAGTCAAGTGATTTGAAATACGCTTACTGTATTTCAATTCTGGGACACAGAACGCCACCCCGACTTTCCCAGTCTCACCGCATTTGGACGTGTCAGTAAAAACCTGTAAATAACTGTTCCAATTTAGATTAATATGTGATAAAACACAATTTTATATAATTAACGTCGGGTCATATTTCCTTATACAGGTATGTACAGGAGGCGTTTAATTTTTTAACCAAAAAGTATACAATTTCATATAATTCATATTTCTTTATACAGGTGTGTATAGGAGGCATACCATCTAGCTTTTCAACGCAGACAGTAGGTTTGGCATAATTCCGATCTATAACCTTCTTATCAGGAAGTCACGTGGCGGGTCTGTATTTTGAGCCACAGTTACAGAAAATCACTGCAATTTGTGTCGACATAAAAGAGAGCAGATTCTAAATTTAAGGTATGTTTTTTTGGAAGCAAACGAATTGCAGTTGCATAACATCATAGTATAGTTCCGGCCTATTTATACAGGTGTAATTTGCCTGCCGACGACCACACGATTTACTGTTATTTGCCGATTATCCCTACACAAGATGGCCCTGGTGTATGACCATGCAGTCGATGTGCACAGTCATTGAGGTAACACGGAGCCGATTAAAATCAAATGGAAGCGTATCTGTAGTATTTTGGTTAGTTTTCGGCTCCAGATATGGTACAAACATGATATCCAAGATTATACTGTGATATGTAAATCAATGCAATCTAATCTATTAGGCTACAGACAAAAATGACTTGTCCAATGACACTTATAAAGAGCAACAGGGAAATTATGACGGTGGTATAGTGATGTCACTTTGAGGGGCACATTGCCCAGATTCAAATCACAGTTGTGATATTCCACTGAAACGAACTCATTTATGAAATTCTATATGACAGACATTGGCAGGGTTTCACTCCGTCGCTCCCTCGGAGTCCCTGTTTACGAGGGAAACTCTAGAAGACTGCAATCAGGAGAGACCGGATCTCAACAACATCCGTCCATTTCTGAACGCCCATGAAGACCCTACGAGTTCCCATCAGTGCGTCTATGTACCGAGTATCAGGTATACCAACCGGAAGTTCGAGCTGAAGCGACCAAAATGGTGCGTAAAAGCATCGATAGTGAAGTCAATGCGACCCAATAAACATGCTCCACTTATAAATCACTTTTCATACAAACCAATGTCGCTCACCAGTAGTTTAGTAGGCCTATAGATGGATAGTTGAAGGGGCAACAACAACACAATGACAACAAGAAAAGACATTTTGTATATCGGTGCCCATATACCAAACTGACAACAGTTTCCGACCTGTTAATATATGACCTGTTAATATATGTCCTATATTTGTCAAGTCCTGTCTGGGTTTGTCCTATACTTGTCCAGTCCTGTGTTTGTTGCCAGTTGGTTTCCTTCACCCATTGGACTGCAAGTGCCAACGCCTTACGTATGTATTAGTCTCTGTAAATATTGCGGAGATAAATTGATTTGTATTTTATAAAGGCGAGGTACCCTGTGGTTTCCAAGTTGTTAAGATAATACACCCTATTGTAATTCGTTCAAAAGAGGTAGTATATATAGCGGGCAGGTGGGTTAGGATGATTTATTACATAATAAGGAATGGTAATTATTTATTATGTAGTGCGGAGCCGGGAGCGTTGTTACTATTTATGTAGTGCAGTGCTGTGGAGTCACTGCTGGTCATCACCGCACTACTGAATAAGTAAGGGTTGTTCTTTATTCAGTACTAAGGATCGGGTAGTGGCTCCTTAGTATACTGTAATCAGTTGCTGTTTTCAAAAGGTGGCGGGATGGGTGTTGCTTATGGCAAGGAAGCTTTATGCATACATATAAATGCAATAATGGATTAGGAGATCGATATCTAATTATAAATCTGGAATTATACCGGCTTTTACATAAAACTTACCAATCCTCCTGGAATAAACGGTCGGGTTTTTCTTAAAAGGCTATTAAATTTAATCATTGATTAGAAGATCGATATCTTATCATATCTCTGGAGTTATATCGGCTTTTACACATAAACTATCAGTCTTCCTTCAAAAAACAGTTTTCTTAAAAAGCTATTATATTTAGTCATTAATTAGAAGATGTCACGCTATAGTTAAGATCGTTATCAAGTCATAAATCAGACAGATTCTCAGTCAATGTATAATGATAATCCTTCATTGAATGTTATAAAGAATTAAATGTCCCGCCATGATGAATGTCAAAAGGCTATTTAATATAATCATGAATTAAATATCCCGCCATGATGAAGGTCAAAGGGCTATTTAATGTAATCATGAATTAAATATCTCGCCATGATGAAGGTCAAAGGGCTATTTAATATAATCATGAATTAAATGTCCCACCATGATGAAGGTCAAATGGCTATTTAATGTAATCATGAATTAGATATTACCCTATACGGAAGGTCAAAAATGCTTATACATGTTACCTTAAAATAAATGTCCCGCCGTGATGAAGGTCAAAGGCTATTAAATATATCATGAATCAGATATAACCCTATACGGAAGGTCAAAAAGGCTTATACATGTTACCTTAAAATAAATGTCCCGCCGTGATGAAGGTCAAAGACTATTAAATATATCATGAATCAGATATAACCCTATACGGAAGGTCAAAAAGGCTAATAAATGTTACCTTAAATTAAATGTCCCGCAGTGATGAAGGTCAAAGACTATTAAATATATCATGAATCAGATATAACCCTATTGTCACGCCGTGGTGAAGGTCAAACAGAAGCTAAATGTATCCTAGGCTATTAAAAATAATTAGGAATTAGATGCGACCCCATAAAGAAGGTCAAAATGGTTTTAAATGGTATTAGATGTCATGTCATGGTGAGGGTCAATACGTAAAGCTGAACCAGGTAGGTCTAAAAGGCAGGTCGGTAATGGCCTATTAAATCTAATCCTTTATTAATCACGACATTTCCTAAATCAGTAGAAAATCCGGCTAGTAGTGATAAAGAACAAATCTCCCATTAAAAAAGCAGGTTCTCAAAGGGCTGTGTGAATTTTATCGTGGCTTTGAAAGATGTCAAGGTTGTAATGAAGCCGATGTCTTCTCCTAGATCAGATGTCCTGTCGTATCCAATTTGGCCCATTTACCATTCAATTAACCGTTGCTACAAAGGTCATTTCAAGATTTATTATGAGCTATTAAATGACTTTCCAATGTGATGCTGAAAAAGATGTCACGCCATGGTAAAGGTTAAAATGATATTAGATGTACTCCTGAATTAGACGTCACGCCATGGTGGAGGCTAAAATGCTATAAGATGTAATCCTGACTTAGATGTCACGCCATAGTGAAGGTTAAAATGCTATCAGATGTCATCTTGAATTAAAGGTCACATCATGGTGAAGGATAAAATGTTTTAAGATGTCATCACTCATTAGATGTCACGCCATGATATAGGTTAAAATGCTATTAGATGTAATCATGAATTAGATGTCACGCCATGATATAGGTTAAAATGCTATTAGATGTAATCCTGAATTAGATGTCACACTATGGTGAAGCTTAAATGCTATAAGATGTAATGTTGACTTAGATGTCAAGCCATGGTAAAGGTTAAAATGCTATAAGATGTCATAATGAATTAGATGTCACGCCATGGTGAAGGTGAAAATGATATTAGATGTCATCATGAATTAGATGTCACGCCATGGTGAAGGTGAAAATGATATTAGATGTCATCATGAATTAGATGTCACTCCATGATAAAGGTTCAAATGCTATTAGATGTGATCCTAAATTAGATGTCACGCCATGGTGGAGGTTAAAATGCTATTATATGTAACCCTGACTTAGATGTCACGCCACGGTAAATGTTAAAATGATATTACATGTAATCATGAGTTAGATGTCACGCCATGGTAAAGCTTAAAATGCTATAAGATGTCATCATAAATTAGATGTCACGCCGTGGTAAAGGGTAAAATGCTATTAGATGTCACCAAGAATTAGATGTCACGAAATGGTTAAGGTTTAAATGCTATTAGATGTAATCCTAAATCAGATGCCACGCTATGGTGAAGGTTAAAATTCTATAAGATATAGTACTGACTTAAATGTCACGCCATGGTGAAAGTTAAAATGCTATAAGATATAATCCTGACTTAAATGTCACGCTATGGTGAAGGTTAAAATACTATAAGATGTCATCATGAATTAGATGTCACGCCGTGGTAAAAGTTATAATGCTATAAGATATAATCCTGACTTAAATGTCACGCCATGGTGAAGTTTTAAATACTATAAGATGTCATCATGAATTAGATGTCACGCTGTGGTAAAAGTTATAATGTTATTAGATATAATCCTGACTTAAATGTCACGCCGTGGTGAAGGTTAAAATACTATAAGATGTCATCATGAATAAGATGTCACGTCATGGTAAAGGTTAAAATGTTATAAGATGTAATCATAAATTAGATTTGACACCTTGGTACAGGTCAAAATGATATTAAATGTGATCATGAATAAGATGTCACCTCATGGTAAAGGTTAAAATGCTATAAGATGTAATCATAAATTAGATTTGACACCTTGGTACAGGTCAAAGGGATATTAAATGTGATCATGAATTAGATGTCACGCCATGGTAAAGGTTAAAAGGCCTAATGCATAAACCTGAATCGGGAAGGTTTTCGGCTTTTACTTAATGTAGGTCCATAAATGGCTAATAAATTTGATCCATTATGAATCAAGCTATAAAGAAGACCAAAATCTTTCATCATAAATCAAGAGAAAATCAGCTATGACTTATAAAGACCAATCTTCCCAGACAAATAAAAAAGAAACAGCTCAAAAGGCTATTGAATTGTAAAATGAATTATAATGGCAAGCATGTAGTGAAAGCTGGTCCTAGATCTACTATTTTATCCTATATTGAAATTAGCCAATTTTGCCCTCCAAGAAACAATTTCTGGAAATGTCTCTCCCAATGTAATTATGGACTAAAGGAAGTCTATAGTCCACAATTATGACTCCTATAGCATATGAGTTTGTCAAACGGCCATTCCATAGTATCATGCATAAGCAAATGCTCTACCTTATGACGATCTGTTAGTAGATAAAAACAAAGGTAGCCTGCTTTCCTAACTAACACTACCCACTCAAACAATATTAAATTAAATCTGGTATTAAAGTCTGTCCGTTCAACGCGAAGCTATGTATCTTGTCTTTGAATTGAAAAAAAACGTATGCGCTTGTATAATGGAAAATCAGTTACATTTATTTATAAGCCCAGGGAAATAAGATATTGTTTTAAACAATGCTTAGTAATAAAACAATAGCTCGAAAGTATAACCAGAGTACATCCTCTTAACAATTCTGAAAAAGAGAGGATATTAAAGTTTCTGGCCAGTAGGCGTGTATATATAATCTAATTTAACGATTTCCTATATTGTACAATTGTCCACCTTTGGACACTGTATGCCGGGGTTCACATGTATGTACGTGTATTGTACATATCCGTGTGTGTGCATTGCAAATGACAGGAATATTTCTGTGTTATATTTATTGATCCGTATACAAAGTGGTCAATACCAATAACGTATATTCCCGACTTTACACAGTAAACATATAGCACCTATATATATATATGTATATATAGCATTAATATAGATGGTCAAATATTAAACATATAATATAGGAAAGCGTTACGATACCTTTAAACGTCAGAATCTAGTTGGCAAATATCGCTTGTGAATTCAGTAAATGATGAGATGATATACACCTATTGATGGAACGATACACTGTAATCACTGAGACGTCTGCCTCTGTCATCTCTGTTTATTTTCCACCATTGCTATTCCAGCATAACGAACCGCGTATTGTTCACTACCGAGCCCAGACTTGTCACGTGACTCGGGATGACGTCGTGCATCCACCGACCTTCGCCATTATGACTTCAACGGCTAAATCATTATATAAACAGCGAAATGGTTGCGGGTTGGTTGTAAGGCAGCGCTACAGCTAGATAGGATGCTATTTTTTTATTCTCATGAAATCGATGAGATCTACCTTAAACCCAGACAGTAAGCTGAGCCTGTTATATTGGCTTGTTAAACGCATCACATAAATGCAAAATCTGCCTAACATAACCAATATTATATAGGCGTTCTAATTATACCGATAAAGCATTATGTGTTGGAAGGCACTCTGAGAATGACTATACGTATCTCATTGCCGTTTATTGATTGCTGGTTCTACAGGCTTGAGAGCCAGAGAGTTCTGACAGCAGAGCAGCCGAAGCAAGCCGACCGTGACCGTTAAGAGGCGATGATTGCCGAATGTCCGATCGAGGAAACGTTCGGTTTGGTCCGAAATATTGACGTTTCCATAGAGATACGTGCACAGGGCCAAACAACAGTTAGGTAAAAAAAAAGCATTGAAAGCGTTTGTCAGTAAAGCAAAAAGAAGTTTGATATTAACTGGTAACGTGTCGTTTATTAACAAGCACTTGAACTTAACCTCAATCTCCCATCAATGTCCAGGAGTAAAACTCAGCAGCCGGTCAAATACAGGTTGTCGACGCACAAGGACATCACATCAGATAGTAATCTTGTGTATGTTAACATGTGGTAACACTGTAGGCTTTATAGAAGAATGACAATTATATTTCCGCATGAAAAAAAAATGCTTATATTCATAGAGCAGAAGATGACTTTAACGTTAAACCATATATATCCCGACAAGTTAAGGTCATCTAAATTACCCAAGCTTTCCAGAAATGTACAAACACTTTTGTCCTGCCGTATAGTCAGTTTCATAGTGGTCTTAAAACATTTGTTTTCCTCCAAGGGGTCCAGGAAGACGTCAAAGCTTCACTCATAACTGGTATGTTCATCACTTCCATATTTTAATTATACCTAATCCCAGGTCAGTTCATTAACAAATGATTCTCTATTAAGGTCATTAAGGGGGATTAACCTTTAACACGACAACTCGCCCTAGGTGATTTACAGCATTTCCGCAGGTCTGAGGCAATGACCTTAATCCTTATATAAGGACCATTCTCATTGTACCAATTGTATTCCCCTCATCTGTAGATTTTTGATTCGTCGATAAAGATTTACGAAATTAATAGACCAGTCAAAATGTTGTTATAATACGCCTTTCTTATCTTTATACTTTTATGTGATTCTATTAAACTAAGTACCCAGAGTTTCCGTGTGCCGTGGATCGATTAAATCTAATCAAGTAACACAAAATATTCTCCGTAGTTTGAATGAAGTTTTACTTTTTTAAGGGAATAAACAATTAATATATACAACATGTAATAGACAACAATACTTACTGACCTTTGAGACAACAGACGACTATTGTGTTAAACTATAAACTTACTTTTCTTATTATATACCTATACGTTTACTTAGTTTCTCTATCCTGTACTTCCATTGTTCCTCGTTCGATTCCTTCCTTAGTTTTTGCTTCAGTTATTTTCCTGTCGCTCAACTTTATACTCTAATAACTCCCGATCGCCTAGAAAGTAACAACAAAAAAAGTTTCAAATCCTGTTTGAAACTACTTCTTCGTGAGGAACTGGCATCAAAAAGCAGAGGGAAGGATTCGTGTTTTTTTCAAATGTTTGTTGGCTCTTATCCGAAAGTGATTTTGGTTTTGCAGAGATGTTGTTTCGGGCACTTCCTTAAAGTGATAAGATACAGGGCCTACTAGATTTTCTGAATCACAATATGCACGCGAATTACCAGCGAATCCTATAGTTAACATAAAGCAACAGTCCGCAATCCAGAAAGATGTCCAGCTTTTATCTTCAGCAAATAAAATTACAAATAAGAAATTTTTCCAATTAAATTGAAAGGTTTGGGGTGAATTTAATGTTAGAAATATTGAAATATCAGATAACCACCTCGACGACACCCGGGAAATATACGCCGGCCATTTGTTTTTAAAAACTGGAGTTTTCCGAGTTTAAAATTAGTCAACGAAAACGTTCTCAAGTATTGTGCCGAATAATTTTTGTACCTTTAAAAAGTGAGTTTTAACAGCATTTTCGTTATTTTGAGATACCATGCTCTTAGTTTGAAAATGCTCATATGACATATAGGCTTGAATATTGTAAAAACAGTAGAATGGCAGTCATTTTGTTTTATGGAATTTAATAATATCCACACCACTGCCTCGTCTTAACGAAAGGATGCTAAAGGACAAATGTCGAGTTGAGGGGTGAGATTCTTATTAAATTGTCCGCTTCACATCACACCGGCGTCAATATTGCAAAACTATGCAATGACGGCCATTTTGTTTTGCGTAATTCAGTGAAATGCAATCCCATCATTCGTCTTAATAGGAAAAAGTTTAGTTCCAAGTTAATTGCAGAATCTGTTCTCAAGCCGGACAAGCTAACAAAACAGTTATCCAACGGCAGTCATTTTGTTTAATGGACTTAAAGCAGTGCAATCACATTTGTTGTTTTATTAAGAGGCTGATGTAATTCAAGTTTCAAGTAATTTATTGCAGTCATCATGTTCACAACAAATACAGAATATTGTAAAATTTTGCAATGAAAACCATATATATATATTACGTGTTTTGGGGAAATGCAATCCCATCCGTTGGCTTAATGGGAGAAAGCTATAGTACAAGTTTCAAGTTAATTGGTGAGCTTGTTCTCAAGCTATCATATTCACAGCACACACACGGGAATGAATATCGTAAAATTATGCAATTTTGGTTTCAAGGAAATCGGTGAAATTGAATTCCATACGGCGTTCTTAATTCTTAACGGCGTGAAGTTACATTCTAAGGTTTGAAGTTAACTCTTTAATTTCTTATTTATTAATCGTGTTCATAACACATACAGGCATGGATATTGTAAATTCATGTCATAACGGTAATCCCGTCCCATGTCGAAATAGGGGAAAGCTTTTTACCAAGTTTGAAGTTAATCTGTGACTTTGTTTTCAACCTAGCGTGTTCGCAAACACTAATGAGGGACGGACGCCACCCATGGTAGGTTGTGAATCATCCAATCACAGTTGGGATATGGGGGGGTCGGATTACACTGCATCGGCTGTAGTAGGTTTTCTCACTTCAATTCCAACGTTCACACTAGAACCACTGGCAGTGTGACAGGTTGAATGACAACCACTGGTATTTTGTAGGTTAAATGACCTTGAGTAGGAATCAAGACTAGTCTTGGTACCATAGCATTGTGAAAGTTTCGAGAGCTATGAGCATACAACATAAGCATACTCAACCTGATCTTATTTGCGTTTATGCGGGCAAGGTTTGTAAATGGATCATGCCGGATTACACTTTTTGGAGAAATAAACTGTCTACAAAACGTCGTAGCTTAAAGGCTTAAGTCAGCCATAAATTCTTGCAGCAAACAAGACTAGAACATGACAGTCACATCAAGACGCAATGCAAGTACAAGAAAGATTCGTTACCCTGCTGCACTTGAACCCCAAGGGCACCAAGTCAATAGATCGCCCCGTCAAAACTGCTTATTGGAAGCACCAGATACTCTGCGCCAGTAAGTGACACAGACACAATTATACCTACGATGAAATCCAATCCAAACTCTGATTGAAGATGCTGAGGCGAAGCCACTATTTATTGTAGCCCAGACAATCCACTCAATGTGGTCATAGCAACGAGGTCACATGACTGGTCATGTGTGAATATTTACAAACAAATGCACGTGTGTGCTACAAACGCGTAATCATTACATAACTATTGGAGGGCTAACGCGCTTACTGTTTTGGGTCGCGTGTCAAGAAAATAAAAATCGCATGCGGAACTTTGAAAAATTTCGCTTCGCGCTAGTAAATTCGCCTAGTGGACAACAGGCTTAAAGCGGTCCCAAGGAAAAGCAATATGCAGCACATAGTTGCTATAAGCACGAAGTAGAAAGTGGGGAGTTTGATAAGTCGGCATAAGACTCTTATGTATCGGAAAACAAGTATATTCGGCTAGCCCGATAGGGGTTTTAAAATTAGAAATTAAAAAAAAAAAATTTAAAAAGTAAAATTAGACAAAAAGACAGAAAAGGAGGAAAGCTAGGCTAGAATTAATGAACGGTTCATATTAATTTTGAATGAACATTTTTGTGTTTTGTGCCAATGTTTGATGTACAGGTCGTAAATGTAAGGATCGTGTGATGTACATCGTGAATATGACCATAGTGTGAATAGTGAATGCACGGATCGAGTAAATGTGAATGTACTGATCGTGTAAATGTGAATATACTTACCGTGTAAATGTGAATGGATGGATTGTGTTAATGTGAATGTACTGATCGTGTAAATGTGAATGTAGGCCTATTGATCCTGTAAATGTGAATGTACTGATCGTGTAAATGTGAATATACTTACCATATCAATGTGAATGTATGGATTGTGTTAATGTGAATGTACTGATCGTGTAAATGTGAATGTAGGCCTATTGATCGTGTAAATGTGAATGTATTGATCGTGTAAATGTGAATATACTTACCATGTAAATGTGAATGTATGGATTGTGTTAATGTGAATGTACTAATCGTGTAAATGTGAATGTAGGCCTACTGATCGTGTAAATGTGAATGTAGGCCTACTGATCGTGTAAATGTGAATGGTCGTTTAAATGTGAATGTACTGATCGTGTAAATTTTCATGCACTGATCATGTGAATGTACTGATCGTGTAAATGCGAATGTACTGATCGTGCAAATAAGAATGTGAATGTACTGATCATGTAAATAATGAAGGATACGGATTGTGAAAATGATGAAGGTACGAATCGAGTTAATATTGGATATAGGCCTACATGTTTGTCCAACAATAGAAGAAAACTATATAAAAGTAAAATATATGTATCTTTGAAAAAACCTTAACATTAAGGTAGGTCTTTAAAAATTGAGTCGCATTTTTGATAACTAAACCGTCCTCTCTTCTTACGAATTACCGTTAAGAATAAGGCTTTATTATCTACGATCGACTTCCCCCAACTAACGTATTACAGACAAAAAACGACACAATACCTGTCCAGTATTTAAGTAAAATAAAATGGTACTTTTTTTTAAACCTGCAGGCGCATGTATTACATCTGGGGTATATTATTATAGGCCTACATACTATATTCTCCGTCTTATAACGTCATAGAAATCCAATTAAAGGTGAAGAATTAAAATTGGTTCGCTGCTCTTTTCCGATTTTTTTTGGTTGTTTTTCATTCTTTCCTCACGCTTAAATAAAGTTTTATTTCAATTTCTTATCCGAGTTGACGGTCCTTACCTCCTTTGCAGAAATAAATTTGAAAACCGTGAGGAAAGAAATATTGTAGGAAGGTGAAATACTATATCCCAGGTTTCACCGAGCCATCTTGTCTAGTCTCCGATATTTCGGAAACCAGCTTTCAGCGCGCATTGATATTCGTCGCATCCGTCACACCGTGGATGGACTTCGAATACTTTGCTTTATGTGTTATTATAAAATGTGGCCTTTTGAGGCAAAAATGTCTATACTTTTGTTTTCGTTTGGTTGCATTTACTTGTTAAATGCATAGAATCGCTATAGAGATCAGTGAACACTCGATGTTCACTTTTCTAACGATAAGCGCGTATACATACATGTAGAAATATTTTTGGGGAAAAAAAATAGGTCAAGTTATATGTCTATACACCCAGCCGAGGATCGAGTCTTAATTTAACCAAAATTAAAAGATGTAAGCCATTCAAATTGTAAGAATATTGGTCTCATGCTGGCACACCACCGTATAAGTGAAATAACCTGTGAAATAACCAGAAGTCTACCGCACATGAAGTGGTCGCATTCTAAACATTTTCCGCGAATAACGTTAAGAATGCAAGTGATCGTTTTGTGGGTCGATCTATAAAACCAAAGCGTTAGAAGAGGGAGCTCTTTAGTTTGGAAGGAGGAAATGTAACATCTGTCAAAATGGAAGTAGAAATCAACGATCGACATGAAGACCATCATCTATCATCGCAAGAAGATATGGATTCTCAGCCTACTTCTGAAGAATTGGTACAAAAACTTGGAGATGATTATGCCGAATTTTTAACGATTGATACTTCAAATGAGGTGAGTCAAGGGAATGGTCAGATCACGATTCTTTTGTTAGTGGGCGGAGAGGATACATATTGTATAGTGTCCATTTGTCGACACCAATGTAAATGCGTGATTTTTGTGTCGTCACAGTCGTGTCGTATCAATAAGAACACAGCATAAATTTTGGATATACGCTAGAATGTTGCTAGCTTTAACAAAATGCAGTATTGCTGTATCAGGCATCTATTGAGCAGACTGATGTTTAGCCCTGTTTACATGACTGTGAGTGCTTCCCCTACCAGTCATGAAGTATTGTCATCCCGCACAAATGTGGCGTAAGCAGGGAGCCACTTTCCGCACAGTAAGATCATTAGAAAAGAGCTAACACGAATCATAATGTCTCATAAATTTCCACTTTCTACCTTACAGGCTTCCTCTGGCACATAAGCGTGATGTACGCCACTTTTTATCCGCTCCAGTCTTTCGCCCTGCTCGAAACCGTCCAGCGAG
>JARFOD010082982.1:0-19218 GCA_031763545.1 Mopalia muscosa | reverse complement strand
AGAAAGCAACCTCTTTTCTCGCCTCTTACAATCGACCGAGGAAGCCGAGGGAGTATTCTGCAGGGCCATGGCCCACCTGCTCCCTCACAGGGCATA
This sequence comes from Mopalia muscosa, assembly GCA_031763545.1. Taxonomy (NCBI): domain Eukaryota; kingdom Metazoa; phylum Mollusca; class Polyplacophora; order Chitonida; family Mopaliidae; genus Mopalia; species Mopalia muscosa. The sequence goes on along the minus strand of JARFOD010082982.1, from coordinate 19,122 downwards.
AGTGAAAGAAACCAACCCAAACATAACCAGTTACAACCAATAACAAGACCACATATAATCACAGGGCACAATACAAATACATCATAAACAGATCGATTTCCATTTGGCCAATGCAGCTCCCATGGCAACAGACAGTTGTGTCATAAACTTAAAACTAAATATTTTGAAGCAAAGCTAAAATAGAGTGGTCTTGTAAAATTGGCAGTGTACTAGAGTCAAAACATTCTGGAAATAATGATAACTGATGATACACCCATATTTTATAAAAGATAGATAGATTTTATAAAAGACAAATGTTTTTGGTTTGAAATGAAAGCTTTAAATAATAAACATGAACAAAAAAAAAAGTAAATAGTTTTGATTAGTATTTCAGACAACTGAGTTTGATTTCCAATAACGATAACATATTCAATCATCTTCAATAATATACATGATATATCAAAGAGTAATCTTTTTTTATCTGTAAAGAAACATAAATGGTCATGAGTAAAAGAGCTGTGCAATTCATTTGGGTTTTTTAAAAAATTTTTTACCTCTCTTATGATCCATAAATTTATTTAACTGGTCAACATCTGAGTCTAGTTTGGTGTCTAGTTTATTTTTGAGGAAGTCTGACATTGGTATGATAGTCTCCCCATCATCCACGTCTTCTTCCTCATCAAACCACATCGCCTCCTCATCCTCCAGAGAACGTGCATCCCGACGATAACGATTGTTCCGTAACACCGATGACACATTGCTACAAATAATAAACAGTGAGTTATTAAAACTCTAGATATAATCGGTGAAGTACACTTGTATTCTCTTAATTACTTTCTGTATTGTTCTCGTAGTGTTATTGGCAGAGTTATGAGAAAGTCACAAGGTAAATTTAATCATGATTATCAGAAAGAGTAATGAACAGATTCTAGCCCACATCATGAAGTTCAACACCAAGCAAGGAACAAAAGCACTAGGAATCAGTGATTACTCATCACATTGTAAACTGGATAAAATTGGTGACTTTTGTTAATGTTAAATAGAACTAATTAATTAAATTCACATTTTGTCATTATTTCAAACTGTCTCATGAAAAAGCTCTTCAAAACTTACTTTTCTACAGCTGGCCTATCCCTTAACCGATCTTGCTGTTGTTCGTATTTTAACTTGAAGGTCTTGAATGTGTTAATGTAGGTGATTTTCTCCAATTCTTTCATATGTGTCTCAACTATGTGATTGCTTAATGTTCTAATCTCCTCCTAAAAAGATACAATACATTTGTTATTATTATATTTAAAGGTTGATTGATGTGTAGTGCCATGCAGTTTTTCTCCGATATAACTGGTGTTCTTCAACAATAGATACTTCACAAACACAACCGTAAAGTGTATCGCTTTCTTGGAAAAGAAATGATCCTCCTTTGCTAAGTGCTGACAGTATGGCCACGGTTGAAACCTACTGCCCTGACCTACAAGGGTAATAATGGATAAGTAGCAAAGTACAGCCAACACATGTCCATTTGTATATTAAACTAAAACTAGAATGCCAGAGTAGACAAATATCAGGCCCTCACAATATGCAAAACGCCTTTATATGGCCCCTTAATTCTGGTAAGAGACGGACCCAATCCTGTGAATGGTACATAATTTTGTTGTTGTTGCAAATATAATGCTTCATTTAAACAAGTTGTTTGTTTAGCTTGATATGGATATTACATCGTCCTGAAGGTTAATACACCCATGATGCTGTGTCGGCAAAATGCGAAGAAAATATCATCTTTACAGCTACTGGCAACCAACAAAGACAAGATAGGACAATCAGCAGAGGCAAAGCAAAGACAAAACAAACAGATCTGATTCATGTTGTGAACAGGCCCAGTTGGCACCAGGGGCTAGACAGACCCCCGTCCAAGTGGACACCCTGAAGTGAACAATTGCCTTTTTTTTAGACAGGGGCTCCCTTCCAACCACATACTCCCTTAAACCATAAACACATAGAAATACAGTATAAACAAATCTCTTACCATTTTGATAAACTCAAATAATTCAATCATTGCAGAATTTAACAAATTATAGCGATCTCCATTCGCCATAAAAGCATCGACCACAGGTTGGAATAAATTCCCACGAACAATGTACCGATTATAAAACTCTTCTTTCAAACCAATGATTTTTCTCATTAACCTGAGAGCACCTGCAATAAACAAACAAAAATCAGTAAGATACATGAACAGAAAACTATATTAGATTATATTAAAAAAAAAATCAGGAAATAATTTTAATGCCCTATTTTCCATTGTGGTTGATTCGTGTATGTGCTTTGTGAATTAACTAGTAATTTCAACAATTATCTATCTTTTTTTTATTTATAACACAGCTGGTTGATTCTCATTAATTGTTAGTGGCATCCAGTAAGGTAACAGTTTGCCATGTAAAAATATAGGGCAAGTTCACATTATTCAACACAGCTGTGACAAACAAAATTATTGAATCAACCCAGAGGCAAATATTTTATTCACCTCATAGGGTACATTATTTCCACATGTATATTCTGTACTATTAATTACAGTCCAGGACGAATTCTAATCACTCCCAAATGCACTTCATAATATTTATGAGTAAAATAAACAGAATCAAGAGGAAGAATTAAAGAAAACAAAAACCTAGTAAGGTACCAATAGAAAAAGCAGATTGATTGTTTTTTGACACCATGTTCACAGGGTTTTCACTCATACAGCTGTGTTGTTTTCTAACAATAATTGACACTAGCCCAACCATAAAATGTAAAGTGTTTTGATAAAGTTGGAAAGATAATGCTCCTCTAGTGTAAAGAAAATACAGCATTGCTACACTCTCACAAACTGCCCTTAGCCAGAGGACAGACATACTCACACAAAGCTAGAAAGTTGTGTTTTGACTTTAACAGGACAAGGACTCTCCGCAATAGATCTTTGTTGATGACATAATTCTTGATGTTATATGTATGATGTTCCACACAGAATGAGAGTAATTCCAGAATTAAACCCAACAGCTGAGCAGTCTGGTAATCATCTGGTGAAAAAAAGAAAACAAAAAGTGATCAATGAATATGTCATAATGGATATATGAATGGATGAATTAATAACACAGAATTTATATTGGGCTTTGTGAAATCCTTTTTATGTACATGGATTCAGTTTCAATGAGTAAATAATCTTCCTTTAAACAGGATATCTGCTGTGTCTTTTCATTCCCGAAAATTGGATGCAAAAATTAAACATGGTCGTTTCACATCCAGTAAGAAGACAAAGATAATGCTAATCACATTGTTTGTTTGGGGTTTAAAGTAGTATTATATCACGATGTATTGTATACTTCACACTACTGCTAGCCTGATAACAGTGGAAAACCGAGAGGAAACCTTGTAAAAACCACCCCCACGATTGCTGGAGCCACAATATGTGACTCGCTCATATACCTGGTGGTTGACAGGCAGATTCGATCCGGTGAACGGTACAGCGCAGCAGGTTCAGTTTAGTCAGCGCACTCGCTACCACTAAGCCAGCCACAGGCCTAATCCCATTAAAGTAGCTAACGGTCCACAAGTGCACTTCAACTGTACATGTTTTATAGAAACAACAGATATCATGTTTTATCAAGCAGGTGCTGCTTTCTGCTATTCATTGTGATTAATTCAATACAGATATCCCATTAAATGACATGAAGTTGGCTGTAGTATCCTAAAACAAGGCCTTATTAGATATTGTTTCCATATGCGATTTTGATTGTTTGATTGGTGTTTAACGTCCTACTCAAGGGTATTTCACTTATATGACGACGGACACAAATACAAAACATCACAAACAAAACTGCTTCTCATTACCCTTTAGCTCTGCGAACACCAGGGCAACAGAAAGCAGCCTCTTTTCTAGCCTCTTACGATCGACCGAGGGAGTATTCGGCAGGGCCATGGCCCACCCGCTCCCTCACGGGGCATGTGATTTTGATATGTTACTTCAAATAGCTCACTTACCATTACTAGGCTTATCATCTGTTGTGTTGGCAAATAATGGTGCTGTTAACACATGCATACTGTGCTTGTAGAAGAAACTCAAAAATTCTGTTTTCTCCATCTTCTGCTGGTGTCCGAAATAAAGAAAAAGATTAATCATACACAATTAAAAACACACTTAACAGGGAGAGTAATAACGGCTGATCATCGACTCAAGGGTATATCACTTATATGATGAAAGATTGTACCATTAACACTATTCCTTGTCTAATTAGGATGGAAAACTGAGACATAAAACCACACTGAAAAATCATGAGCCACATGGTATGACTACTTATATACCAGAGAGTTGACAGCAGAGTCGACCCCAAGATCACTTATTAACATTTTTATTTCACACAAATAATAATTGAGAGGTAAGGTGTAAATAAGCTTTTAAAATGTATTTACTCACAATAGTTATACTTACATTAGCTGTTGCAAGCATATTTTCTGGGTCTATCAAAATTTTGAGTATACTCATTAACTGCATGGCACCACCGAGTTCTGAAATTTAGGGAACATTTGATTAGAACATTAACAGTAAAGTAGACAAGAGCCAGCATTAAGTAATTCCATTAACAATATTAAGTAACCTTACATGAAGTTGGAAAATTGGACAGATAAACTTTTGATAACTATAAAACAGTCAGTATTCATATGGTTTGAATTAGCAGGAATCCTATACTTACCAGGATCTGTGTCATTAACCATCTGTTCTATGACAAGGTTTATCAACAAATCATCCTGAATAAAAAATATATTTTTATTAATATCCTCATCTTCATCAAAATTTTTTTTTATATCATGGCAACAGTCTCCCAGAGGAAGTAAATATTGTACGACTCCAAAATCAAGGAGATTGAATAATACATTTTCAGGCCTGTGCCTGATGGGGAGAACGGTAAGAAGAGGGTTCCCCCATGGTTATGTAAACTTAATTTAGGAGGACCTATTTCTAGGTTTGCCAAATTGTTTGCAGTCTTTGTCAAAATTTGCAGTTTGATACTAATTGTGACAGATTGCACTTTACATTGGCCATTGCCTAATTATGGTGGCAAACCATGAGGAAACCTCATGAAAACCACCCCCATGATTGTTGGAGCCAAATTGTGTCAGAAGATACTCAAGAACGTAGGATAAGTAAGCAATCTTGCTAAACATTAAGCCATGGCCACCAGCCGTGAATAATTCAGAATCAAATTGAGTATTTTATTCAATGTAATATGAGATCTGATTTGTTTGTCGTACTCAAGGGTATTTCACTTATATGACGACGGATTGTCAACTTCATACTGTAAGCCTTATTACAGTGGAAACCTCACTAATATGACGACGGACACAAATACAGGACATCTGCTTCCCGTTACCCTTTAGCTCTGCGAACACCAGGGAAACAGAAAGCAACCTCTTTTCTCGCCTCTTACGATCAACCAAGGAAGCTGAGGGAGTATTCGGCAGGGCCATGGCCCACCCACTCCTTCACGGGGCCACTGACTCAGTGTCAATCAGTTGCCACTATGGTCATTAAATGTAACGACTGAATAATAACTCACAAAAACTATATTTTTTATATAAGCTTATATATTTGTAAAAATAAATGTGATGTGATGTGTGTGTGTGTGTGTGTGTGTGTGTGTGAGGGGCTAAAGGTAAATTGGTTTTGTACTAATTAAACCTCCTCAGTAAATAAAGTATTATCATTATTATTAATAAAAAATAAAATGACACATTTGAATACAAATTTCAGGTCACGTATTGCCTGGTTATAGGTTGTATTAAAGCATATTTCACTTACATGACAGTGAGATTTATATTAAAAGTTAGTTGTTCATAAGGTTGGGGATAACATTGTACTTAAGGGCGTGATTTTAGAATTTTTTTGGGGTAAGTAAAGTGACAGGCAGTCAACATGTAAATTATCCGAAATGTACAGCTTAACAATGGGTAAATTTTTCTTTATTTGTGTATTTAAATTCTGGACCTGGGACTGGAAAACATGATCATCTAGACGCCTTCTTCTAGTGTGAACCCCAAACTTGTTTATTTATCCAAAAACTCGTACATTAAACCAACTCTCCAACCTCACCACAGGCTACCTATATTATTGTTTATTTGTTAAGAGTGTAAGCTCTAATAAGTCTTCAAAACAAAATAAATTGATTTAATAGGTGAGATTGACAGAATGGATGGATTTCACAGATTTCATAACATGTGATGAGGCATTCATGAATCATGTCAATATGTGGACAGATTAAGTGGTATCCCTCATGTGCCGTCAATTTAATCATATCAGATATAATTTCTATTGCAGTTGCTGTTACACCCAATGGGGACCAGTAAACTCTGTTGTTTAATTTCACCCCACAGCCACACCTGTCCCATATCCAGAACCTGTAAAAGATTGAATTATTTAGAACATGCAGGTAACATCATAGATCCCTTTTAACTGCACAGCTAAGACCCACACTGATATAGAGTACCTGTAAAATGTGAAATTAATTTGAATATTCAATTAACATTCTCATAAATTTGAAGATGTAATTAACATTTTCATAAATAAGATGCAATTAACATTCTCATAAATTTGAAGATGTAATTAACATTCCCATAAATTTGAATATTCAATTAACTTTCTCATAAATCTTGAAACTGCAATTAACATTCTCATAAATTTGAAGATGTAATTAACATTCTCATAAATTTGAAGATGTAATTAACATTCTCATAAATTTGAATATTCAATTAACATTCTCATAAATCTTGAAGATGAATGAACATTCTCATAAATTTGAAGATGCAATTAACATTCTCGTAAATTTGAATATACAATTAACATTCTCATAAATCTTAAAGATGCAATTAACATTCTCATAAATTTGAAGATGCAATTAACATTCTCATACTAACTCCTGCGATCCATCTAACAAATTTGATGTTTGTCCATTGTCCTCTTTGAGCTGCACAGTCACATTATCAGAGAGTAATTCTGAACTCGCCAATTCTGTGCTAGATTGAATAGATGGTGTCCGTGATGCTGATTGGCTAGAACTACACTCAGAATCAGGATTAGAACGTAGTGATGATGAACGTGTACGACGAACAAGAACTTCATCTCGCAAAATATAATTTTTGCTTTTTGAATCTGGAACTGAGATCGTAACTATAGATTCATCATTATTGCTTTGAAGGCTGTCATCAGTAACACTTGTCCTCATTCTAAGTATTACAGGTTCTGATTGGCTGTCATCAGTAACACTTGTCCTCATTCTAAGTAACACAGGTTCTGATTGGCCATCATCTGAATCAGACAAAGATGCATAAAAGGAAGATTCTGACTGGGCAGAATCTCTTAATTCAAGTTTTTGTTCAGAACGTGTCAATGACCTTGAACCACTCAAAACTTGACCTTGTGAAACTGAAAGTGCTGTAGAATTTGACTGATTATTTGAATTTAGTTCCATCGGTTTTGTAGTCTTTTGCACAATATTGTTTGGTTTGTCCTTGTTTCCGCCAAAAGTTACAATAAGTTGACTTACAGTGGGAATTGAAGATTCACATAAAACTGGATTAACATCAGAGCTATAAATACTAGAATTAGCACTTTTTAAACTTATTTCGGACTCATTATCACTCAGTTCTGATCCAAACCCTGCCGTTTCAAGTCTGTCCGGGGTACTGCATCTAAAATCTGTAAGATCAGAACCACGTTCTGTGGAAAAGGCCTTTACAACATTAACATTGTTATTTCTGTCATCCACACTTATCTCCTCTTGAGCCATGTATCCCACACCAGAGGGCATTCTGTTCAACATAGGTTCAGAATATGACAAATAATCATGTTTTCCCAGGCCGTCAAAAAGTTTAACAAGTCTTGCAGTATGTTTCCCTCGAACGTGCGCCATTTTACGCCACTGGTTTGATTTGTCCATATTTGTTTTTACGGGCATAGTTTTTGTAAAATTTCTTCCTTAACTGCTCAGCTTTGTTAAAAAATATCAAACCTGAAAGAGAGCAAAAAGTACCGTAGTCATAACGATTTAAAACAATTGTAAATATAGTAGTTTAAACTGGTTTCATGCCAAGATTATTTTATCTATATTTTGTTTGTTTGTTTGATTGGGCTTTATCATTGTTCTCAAAGGTATTCACTTATATGACGACGGAATGTCCCCTTCACACTGCTTCTCGACTAATTATGGTGGAAAACCAGAAGGAAACCTAAAGATAATGATCAAACTGGAGCTGAATAACCTTAAGACGCAACACACTAATCGTTCTTGAAAGATTGATTGATTGGTGTTTTACGCCATGCTTTAGGTTTCACTTATATGATGGGATTTATTCCAACAATAATTGACACTAGCACAACTAAGATGTGAAGCATTGTCATATAATGTTGGAAATTTAATTTTTCTCCAGTTCTAAGTTAAGACAGTATTGCTACATGTACTCTTCAAACAAACTGCCCTTAGCCAGAGGGCTGACGTCATTATGAAAATGGACACCAAAACAAACAAGAATTGTGGTTGTCCCTAAGATAAGAGATTCTAAGAGCAAAGGTGTAGTACACCCAACAACTGACTTCCAAGCATTCATGTCTGTTTGTAAAGGTAAAGATAAAACTGGAGTTACACAACTTTAAGATCTTGCACACTAACAACTCTTGAAAGGGATTTTAGATCATTATTAAGTGTTTTGATAAGACAGTGTTTTACTGTACCATATTCAGAGATATTATTTTAACTTTACAGATGGGGAGTATAACATGCAAGTCAACTATGGTAAAAAGATTTGCCAGTGCCTGAGCATTTGTTTTGTTTTTTTCCATAAGGCTATTGCACTCATTAAGTGATGCCACTTTTAGGGGTGAATAATTTGCTTTTACTTTATTCTTGGGCAACGAATTTTACTTTTCCATGAAGGCTTAATTCCTAGATACATGTATTTGTTCATTCATAAAAATATATAGTTTTACAAATTAAGATTTATGATTTTGTTTTGTTCGTTTGTTTGATTGGTGTTTAACGTCGTACTCCAGGGTATTTCACTTATATGATGACGGACAAAAATAAAAATCTGCTTCCCGTTACCCTTTAGCTCTGCGAACACCAGAAACCAACCTCTTTTCTCGCCTCTTATGATCGACCGAGGAAGCATACAAGTTGACAATGCTTTGTGTCAGGCCAAAGATTTGTTTGTTTGTTTGATCAGGCTTTAATGTCGTACTCAAGGGTATTTCACTTATATGACGATTGATTGACAATTTGTCCACTTAACACTGTTCCTTGCGTTATAACAGTGGAATACCGAGAAAAAACCCAGAAGGCCAACGGCCACCTGAAGTATTGGTCAGTGTACAATTTTCATTACTTTGTAAAAACCATATCTACAACCAAATCAGGTCTTAACCAGTCATGTAAGTGGAAATAAATCTATTAGTTATAAAATCAGATTATTGAAGTGCTAGAAGAGTTTGAACAATTAAGAACTCACAGTCAACTTGCTAATCCACTTGAAGAAAAAATAAATTGTACCTGAATCAAATGCAAATGTGTGCTAGATATTCATAAGTAACATACTATGACTAAACCAATGAATAACAACATAAGCAAACGGGCAAAGTGACCTACGACAGCCTATACAGGTAAATACAACTGGAGAAATATACCTGTTGACAATTCCCACAACTCTAAATTTAGTATTCTACTTTCACACAGAGAAGAGTTCCAACAAGGCAGATAAATCTGGGTGGCTTAAGAACAGTAAACATCCCCATGTGTTCACACATAGATGAATGAGACAGAAAATCCAATGAACATTACTCCCCAGGTGTAAATCCTTAACCTTACTCCACATGCTATATATGCCTACTATGCACATACATGAATAGCATTATGTAGGCTGTGAAACACACACACCTTATTCCTATTGACAGTTAAACTGAAGGTGAAGGACTGTTTTCATTGGCTGATGGAGGTGAGCGATGTCGATGAACTGCTCTTGTATTGGTTGACTACAGAAAACCACAACCACCATATTTCAAGACAAGCAATCTGATTGGTTCTTTTTTTTTGTTTCTAGTCAGGCTATTTCATTCACCAGCCTTTACATGATTCATAAATGAATTTGAGATTGTTTTCACAGCTGTACAGTGGAGTTCACAGACCAATAAAAGTTACATACATATGCAGTAAAACAGTCTAAACTAATATGAGCTAAAACCCCACACATCCTGTTTCACTTTTGTGGTTTCATAAACGGTTGACCACACTGTGAGCATAAATTAACATATTTGACCAATATGCATCTAGTAAAAAAACTTAGTTAACATGAAGTGGCATGTGAGACACAACATGAATTCTAGGTTATGGATTTATAGGGTAATGTTAAAACTAAACCTAACTTGCTAAGGCTGAATATATGTTACAGTAAAATTGACATAATACAGAGATGCCGATACACTTTAATATCAGACAGATTACATACAGGTGCACCTTTGCCTTTATTATCATTTATTCCAGGTAAAAGATCAGCTGGTGTTAAAGATAACAGGTTGGCTGAATGCCTGTAGAGGAAAATTAACGTGCGAAAGTGTCAGGACATTCGGAGTTCATTTTGTGGACTTTTTGTCCGGCTTTTTCTGTGAAGTGATACTAATTTGCATCATAACTATATAAAATTACTGTTCTATGCAATCATAATCAAATTTCACAAATAAATTTAATGATCATCTCTTTAATCAATAAACAAAATAAAATGGTTGATATATAATTTTTTTTATCTTTATTGTGAAATGAAACAATATGATTTTAAAAGAACAAAGTTTGAATTTAACCGAATTATACTTCTACAGTGTATCTTATACTATTGTAAAGTTGTTTGCAGATAGGCATGTCTGTCATATAAAATCCTTCCAACGTCGGGGAAAACCGAGAGGAAACCTTGTAAAAACCACCCCTGTGTTTGCCGGAGCCACATCTTGTGATCTGATGATTGACAGACGGATTTGATCCTGTGAACGGTAACTTAGAGTAGTTAGGAAGCGTACACGCTACCACTAAGCCACGGTTGCGAGGCCCCAAATCTCAATGGATATCAGATTTTCATGATTAAGTACATGTATATACACCAGTCCCATGTCCATTCAAATTGTGCAAGGTACTACGTGTACATTTAGATTCAAGGGAATTCACAAGACTTAATACTTAGATGAATTAGATACTTCCAGTAGTTTTAAGTTTGGTTTACCTGAACAGGTATTTTAACACGTGTTAATTAAATCACTTCTTAAAAGTTATCTAGTTATAAGCATCTTTTAGGTGTTATCACATGGCTGTATTACACTGATATTTGCTTATTTACAAGATAAAAGAAGTTATCTAGTGATAAGCATCTTTTAGGTACTGCAAAGGTACATGTAGCTGCAGATTACTAGAGTGGAGTGTGTTCCTCATAACAAGTTTCTTCCACTAGTCGATAACACAACATGGTTAATTAACTATTAGTAATTATACTAGTGATTACCAGGTATTTATAGTCTCAATATGGTTTAGAATAAATAGCCGCAGTATAAACATGGTCACCATGAGGTCATGCACAACCATAACATATATTTGTTTCATTACAGTTTTAACGTCAAACTCAAGGATATGTGACTTACATGATGACAGATTGTCCACTGTATAATGTGCCTTGCCTAATAACAGTTAAGAACTGGGGAAAACTGAGCGTAATCATTGTAAAAACACCCCCATGATTTCCGGAGCTACATTAAGACACATTTACAGAAGGATTTGATCCCTTGAACGGTACATCAAGGTGGAATTAGACACACAATTTTCATAATACACTAAGTCATGGTATTCCTTAAAAGCAATTTATAGGTGATTTTGATTAATTACACCCTTTTAAGGACAATCCTAAATTTGTGAGAGTTTTAAAACTTTTATGTGAAGCGTTTTCATAATGTTGGATAGTTAATTTTCCTCCAGTGTAAGTAAGACTCGACGTTCAGCATATGAAAGCAGTGTTCTTCAGCAACACGCTGTAAATCAAAATGGACATAGTCTATTGTTATTTAAATAGGCTGAAGTAATAAAACAGATTCATCAAAATAAGTACATGTAAGTACTTGATTGCTTGGTATTTAATGACTTGATTGAACAACATTTAGATTTGTTTGTTTGTTTGATTGTGTTTAACGTCGTACTTAAGGGTATTTCACTTATATGATGACGGACACAAATACAGAACGTCACAAACAAATCTGCTTCCCGTTACCCTTTACATGTAGCTCTGCAAACACCAGGGCAACAGAAAGCAACCTCTTTTCTCGCCTCTTATGATCGACCGAGCAAGCCGAGGGAGTATTCTTCAGGGAACATGGCCAACCCGCGAACGACATTTAGAAGCTGTGATGATAACATAATAAGCAAGACTTACATGGATTATCAACTTCTGGGTTTATTGGTACCAGACGCTTCAGTGCTAGCTGTAATTCGATTGTAATTTTTTTCTTGTTAAATAAATTGGTATTTTTATTATTATTAAACCCACAAAAGTCTTCCTTATTATGATATAAAAAGTTTTCTATTATGTTAAAAAGTTTCACCAGAGCTTAGTAAAAAAAATATGAGTATGTTTGAAACAAACTGCCAGATGTCATCTGCACAATTAAATTATTGTATTTTTTGTTTTACACCTTTGTTTGTTTGTCACTGTCTTTTGTTTAAAGATGTATTTTAAGTAACCTGTGTGGGTTTTTTTCAAATTACTCCAATAAAAAATATATAGATTTTATGTCATCGAAATAGAATAAAGCACCTTTTTTTAAAAAGCCACAATCCAAAAATTGAGATCGGTTATTATCGTCAGGCCTATTGTACAACTTCCTGCTTCCACGTTGTGCTGTGTAAACATGAGCCTTACAGATTTAATAGAGGTCACCGTAACTAGGAGGGAATAGAACCAAGTGATTTCGGTTTAGAACATTCTAATGCAGTGCACCACTGATAATAATTGGACTCTCACTTAAATGGTGTAAACATAAGCTTTGCTGATTTATACAGGTTAGGAAATACACGTGTTGACACAGGGATTACGGGGAGGGGCAGGAACCACATATTCTGTTCAGAATGATCAATGCAATACAGCTCTGCAAAATTCTCTTAGCTTGAACATTTAATGTTTTCACACTATATCTGATAGTTTTCACACTTGGCCTATTAAGAATTGGTCATAGGAAGGGTGATCAGAATGATCAATGCAATACAGCACAAATCAATTCTCTGGGCCAGCACATTTCATTTTTTAACACTTTGAATAATAATTTTCACACTATGACTATTTAGAACAGGTCGAAGTGGGGGTCGGGGTGGTAGCAAGAACTGAATAATCTGTTGAGAATGGTTATGGTCAAAAATTATAAACTGTTCTGTACTTGTCCAGTTTGTATATCTTGCCTAATAATTTCACTCTTATGACAGCGTGCCAACCCAATAGGTAAAATAAACTAGACTTGATACATCACTAGGAGCGGACCATGGATTAAAACCGTCGTAGTCTTACCTCCATGACACTGTGTATAGACTGCTTGGTCATAAAGCAGAACCATCTTGTGTCGTGATATTTGTTATATTACAGAAAAACCGTGAGATCACTGACGGGCAAATTACAACTGTGTAAATACACCGGGACTATATCAATATCATAATGCCATGCAACTGAAGATCAATACAACTATTCTTAAAAGTTACTAATAAAATTACTATCCGTCTCATAATCCCATGAAGTACATGTAAACTAAGCCAGTAGAAATAAGTGTCTTGAGCTTGTAGAACATTAAACAGTCTGATTATGCCAATGACTCAAGTCAACATTAGAAACTTTACAACTTAATACAGTAAAGTTAATACTTGTATAGCCTGTTTCATACAATCTACTTTCTTTCAAAGCCAAAGATTTGAACCCTCCATTCTGTAGAATCAGTAGCTACACCAAGCACAGCCAAGATTCCTGACTTTTCTCTTGTTAATTTGAGACATTTGGCAATGATCCATTATCTTTAACAACAACAACGTCAGACTTCTACACCTTATCAACCAGTAAGGGGAAGTAGGTCACATTGATAACAGAAATCAGCAGCACCGTTCGCTCTGGAATTAGAGATCATTAATTGTATTGGTTGCTAGAATATTCTTCCATGTGGAGCTTTATTTCTTGAGTAGTTTATGTAAATATACGTTGGTACCAGTTAACGGTCTTGTCCAGGTTTTGTGAACCATTTATATACTAGTTTGGAATTACAGAATACCCTATAACTTTTAGCAGTTGGGACAGAGAAAAAGGCTTTACCATAGGGGGCCTTACATGTTATATCTGTGGCCAGTCCCAAAATTAGACTGTCCCAACTTATGGAGGTTATAAGGTAATTCAATTTCACTCTCAAATTTCAAATCAAGAAATATAAATATTTCTCCAGGAACCGGTTGCTGGAAGTGCTATTAAATGATGTCACACCATATCTTAATAAAAGAATCTTTCATCGGCTTTTATTGATTTAATCCGGTGTTAGTGACTAATCTTTCAAGCAACCCGACAAGGAGTGACTTTATGTTGTAAACCTACAGGTGTGTGTTTTATTTGTGTACATTGTATGTGTAACATATAAAATGTGGATAACTTGTCTTAGTTAAAACGCTTGTTTGTTTGATTAATTGATTGGGGTTAAATGCGAACTCAAGGGTATTTTACTTACATGACAATGAATTGTCAGCTTCACACTTCTACTTGCTTAACTACAGTGGAAAACCGAGAGGAACCCTTATCAAAACCATCCAAACAAATGCGGCTAATTGCTGCAGCCACAGTTTGTGACAAAATAATATAACGTGACCGGATGGTCGACAGATTGAGTTAATTGCATGACAATTTATTATAGTTAATAGTCATCTTTATCTTTTCATAAACTTGTTTGTTTAAAAATTATTTGTTTTTTGTGTTTATGTTAATCCATGTGTGTTAGTTCTCATGTATATTGTTCCTTTCAGGGCCTCAGAGGTTTTATTATTATAACCTCATTATTATAAATAAAGATATAAAGGGCAAGCAAAGTTTCCTGTCTTAATTTATTCAAAATATAAATCCATTTTACCTACATTATGGCACTTTTGACAGCCTTAGTATTAACTATTGAAAATGTAGCATCATGGGTCAGAAAGCAAAAATTCTAAGAGTACAGAAAGCAGGGGCTTCACCACGAAAAGGTCCATTATATATGACAAAACGAGAATTCTCAGTTCCAGGTTAGGGTCATTACTAAACCTAACCTAATACCAAACAAACACTGAACCTAACACAGCATCTCTAACCATAACCCTAAAACTAAACCTAACCCTAAACTTACCCTAATCCTAACCTTAGCAATTACAGTACCTCATACACAACGCTCAATTAATATCGTGTCTCACATGATGGACATACCCAAAGATGTTTTTCCAGCTAAGACCATTACTTGGAATCTTACACACAGTTTGATAAGTACTTAATTTATGTTAAAATTAGCTCATGCTAAATGGGAGAATATAATAAAGGTATACTGAAACAGTAATGGAACAACAACAAACATTGAATGTGCAGTGTTTTACTCCATTGGAAAATAAATCTTCCTCCAGTGTGAAATAAATACAAGAGAGCTACACTCACAAAATACTACCCTATTAAAGGTAGAAGGTATATTAGAACATGGCTCAATAAGATAGTGTGCACATAAGAAGAGGTTGCACCCAAGGAATGGCTTTGTGTCGTCCCTTAGATCAGAGAGTACGGTGACCAGGTTAACAAGAAGCCCCTTTCGACACTCTGTAATTATGCTGACTTACCTGGACAAAACATTGATATATGTAACAGTTCCATTGTTTCCTTATTTCAAAATACAGTATTGAGATAAACAATTGGTAGGTACAGTGTACAATAAACTATAAGTGTGAACTACAGAGAGGGCTATACAGTGGCAGCTGGCAATTACAGTCTGTGTAACAGGGGCTCCGGAAATATAGGAGATCTGTAATTAGTCAGAATTTACAGGGCTAGCTGACTTTCCTGTGTTCAACAAGTGTGCTCGCTGGAGAGAAAGGGAAGTGAAGGGAAACAACTTCAAACAAGGGGAACGAGGTGGTTATTGTACTAAGTGTTGCTGGTTTTTATTTGTTTAATTCAGGTTTTATGGCATTTTATTGTGTTTCTGGGATAGTCAACAGATTGTAATTTTTTTACTCTGCAGAACTTCAATATGGCGGATAACCATGAGGAAACCGAAATAAAACCACCCCCCACAGCAATTGCTATTACATAACTGAAACTTATATACGTGAAATTCTGTGAAACAAGATATAAAAAGTTTTGAACAGAAGTACTGGACAGGTCTTATTTTTAAGCATAACCTATATACAAGAACAACCGTTCGCGCAAAGGTTTTTCACGCGAATGGTAGATCGGTTACGCAAAACTTTGAAAAAATATGGCGTGAGTACATGTAACTGAAAACAGCA
This sequence comes from Mopalia muscosa, assembly GCA_031763545.1. Classification (NCBI taxonomy): domain Eukaryota; kingdom Metazoa; phylum Mollusca; class Polyplacophora; order Chitonida; family Mopaliidae; genus Mopalia; species Mopalia muscosa. The sequence goes on along the minus strand of JARFOD010082982.1, from coordinate 2,563 downwards.
AAATCCTATTTGTATATGATTGGTATTGCAAGTTTTACTCATGGTCAGTGTTATACAACCGAATCATAATTTGATAAAATTTCTGTCCATCAAAAATTTTCGCTTTAGTTAAGGGTACTTGAGAAAAGTAATTTTATTAATTTTATCTATAAAATGATATTCCATTACATTCATGATACATTATCACTGTCAACTCATTTTATAAATGAATGTCATTCATAATAAAATAATAAGGAATGCTTTGTTGTATTTTTTTTTATGGCTGTTTTTCGAACAATGGGGAGCTATTTTGATGAATTAGAAGGAGAAAAAGGGTGGGTTATTTTGATTTTTTAACAAATACACTGCCATTAAATGAGTGAAGTAGCCAACAGCCGGACCTAAAATAACGAGTATAAATCTTTTTTTCAGATAAACTTCTCTTTGACAAAGTTTCAAACAATAATTTATTTCAATGTTTTACTTAAAAAAAATAAATAAATAAAAATAAAAAAATAATTCCTACCTACTTACTTTTTTATAATTTTGTTACATGAAACATTTATATATTTGTTCCTGGGCCTATCCTGGCCTAACTTTCATATGCTAAGGGTTAAATCTGTTGTGGTCAGCTTATAGGCTTATTATAAAAACTCTTGACTGAAGAACAAACTGATTACAATGTCTGTAAACTGATTTTGACTGAGTGAAGTAATTGTATACTTACAGTTTTGTTATTGTATATAACTAATATTATCTTCTCAGATTTCTTGTCTTACGTTTTACAGGTACTTAACAACAAAACAAAAAGACTAAAATCGGATACATCCATGCTTCAGTGGCTGGTAATCCTGTTAAATTAACCAGAGCAGACACACAGGTGAGTGAGGCACAAAATGCAATCAACAGGTAGATGTTACATAGCGTGTTGATTTCCGCACATGACCTAGACACTCCCCTTAATAAAGTAGTCAGGTAGGTAAAGACTAAGTGGTTATGACACAGATTGCCTCAGTCATTTCTAACTGTGTTCTAACTTTGTCCCAAACTAAGCCTCAAGACTTTCTGCTAGCAGTTAACTTTTATTAGTTCAGCTACCTTAAACTAGGCAATCTACCACCTTGCTTCAGGTTTTATTGCTGTGGTTAAGTAAAAAAAACATAGGATGATGTGCCAGGTGAGTGGGTGACAGAAATCACACAGGTAAATAAAGTAATGATAAATAGTGGTTAGAGGCATGGCCATTTAATAGTGCATCACAGGATGCTGGATTTGTTTGTTTGTTTAATAAGGGTTTAACTTTGTAATGAATGGTTTTGAACCTATTCAAGTGCTTAAATGTTTTTTTCAGTGTCAGATTAAGAATGAGTGACTGATTGATTGTTTGGTTGAATGTTGATTTAAGCATTGCTCACTAGTATTTCACTAATATAAAGCCCAATATTTATATAGCAGCCTGAATAAAACCATGAAATGAGTAACTTCAATGGGTGTTTATGTTCCTCCAATGAGGTTAATACAGGACAGTTCTTGGAATATACTGCCCCAAGCCAGAGGCTTCTGGTGTTTGTGAACACACTAGACTTCACCATATAATACCTAGTTGTTGATGTTAGTAACCATCCCAGACATTCAGAGTCAAATCTGTTGATCATCCATGGTAAAAGTGTCTATCTAGTCCTCTACTATCAACTGTCAATCTGTACGGACGATAACCATAACACTTTAAATCCCATTGCCTCATTGCTATTTTCCAGTTTTGCACGACCACTCTATGGAAAATAATTGTTCAATTACAGTAAATCCTCAAAAGAAGTGACCATCGTGAATAAAATCACAACATACGTAACGATAAATCCTCCAATGACTCTAAACACACAACATGTATATTACAGGTAACACCCAGTGCGTACAAGTGCAAGGCTAGACTCATTTATTTGTTTAGTAATAATTTATTTCCTGGTACAAGGCGTTTTTAGATTAATGTTTTATCACCAGCTTTCATTTTTTTATCAATAATTTAATGGTTTTGATCTGAAAGTCATGTTTTGTATCCCAATTTGTTCTTTTTCGCCAAACTTGTATCACAATTCGTTCTATTTCACCATACTTGTATCACAATAAATTTGTTTGGTTTCAAATATTTTTTGCATCTGTTTTGTAATCATTTGTTTTGTATTGCCATTATTTTTTGTACACAACCTAATCTGTATAACCATAAATAATTTATAAAATCTAACACAAAAAAAATATTCTTAACAGCGTCAATTATTTAAGAAGATTACTGCAATGGCTCATTTGTCGACTGATTTGTATTGATCAATTATCAGTTAGTCATGAACATCATTATCCCATGATTGATCTCAGGATATAGGGTTGAAAGTCTAGTTAATACCTACAGGTACAGGTAGATGATTAACAGGTAGATGATTTATAGGTATATTTCCTACACAGGTGTTACTCTTTTTAAAGCAGTAGGTAAACATAACCATAGCATATACATGTAGGTTTGTTTGTTTGTTTGATTGGTGTTTAACGTCGTACTCAAGGGTATTTCACTTATATGACGACATGCCAGCCCAAT
>JARFOD010082971.1:0-19221 GCA_031763545.1 Mopalia muscosa | reverse complement strand
AAACCACTAATCTAGGATTAGAGATAGGCCTTCAACATGGAGTGACGTCATCTAATCTAGGATTAAAATTAATACTGCTTTGAACAACTGGCCCCAGGGAACTATCGTAACATCGTACAAGGAATTGTCGTATTATTGTACAAGGAACTGTCGTGTCATTGTGCAAGGAACTGTCGTAGCATTGTTCCGGGAACTATCGTATCACTGTACAAAGGACTGTCGTATCATTGTGCAGGGAACTATCGTAGCATTGTACAGGGAACTATCGTACAGGTAACTATCGTAGCATTGTACACCGAACTATCGTATTTTGTAAAGGGAACTGTCGTATCATTGTACAAGGAAATGTAATACCATTGTATAGGGAACTATCGTACCATTGTGCAGGGAACGATCATATTTTGTACAGGGAACTGTCGTATTATTAAGCAGTAAACTATCTGAACGAAGACAAATATTATACACAAAAATTGGCCATCTGGTATGTTTTGGCAGTAGGTACATTTTTGTCGTGTAGGCTAGATACATTTCGAGAAAGAGACTGCGGAAGAGAGTGACACTTGATGACGCCTTATTTACCATGGCGGCTTATTTGATATGAAGTTAGCAATATCCTCCAACACTGAATTAAAGTAGCATGGTAACAGAATTTTCTGAAAGCTTTGTTGGTTTTATCGTATAAATTTAAAAGCTGTTCTCAGTTAAACTTAACCCCGCCATTTAATGTTGCTTCCTTTTTAAGTTTGTACTGTAACACTCCATTGACTGATATATAATTCATCAATAAACTGGTTTGGACCGTAAACCTTCTAGGAAATCACTTCAATATGACCATGGATTTAAACGATGTATCAAATTCCAATTGGATAGCGTGCACAGGTACATGCCGCAGAAAAGAGTCGATGGACAGATTATTGCGTATTATTCCAGCTTGAGAGTTGACAGGATATAAATGCATATCCGTTTGTCTTTGCAATATATTACTTTCTGAAACACTAATTTAAAATAGTTTATAGGTAATTAAATTCGATTTAATGTTTTAAACGTTCAAATCTCTGACTTCTTGAGAGTTTTATAATTTTTGTATATTTTTAAAGTCTAAGATTTCCTCTTTCCTAGCATGTCACTTTAAGTTCAATACCGTTTTCGTACAGTTGAATTCTCTCATTAACCACAAATTTAGTTCATTGTAGGTTTTGTTTTTAACCTGTAACGCCTCTGATCTCACCTTAACATCATGGGTTGGTTTGGCCAGCTTCATATGGCGTGGGTTGCGCTGCATTGGGATCTTATATTTCGTAAGCTTTTCTCTTAACTCGATTAACTTCAGGAAACCTAGTAAAAACCACCCCCGCGATTGCCGGAGCCACATCGTGGGACTTACTCATATACCTGATGATCAATATGTGGACACGATCACACGAAATGTACATCGAATAAGGGTTAGTATTAAAGCGCACCCGCTAAGCACTAAGCCATGGCCAGGGGAGTCCAAAATAAAAGGTCAGACCGCCATATTGTACAGCATAACTGTGCAGGAGTGTTATACTAATTGACGATGAATATACTTGCAAAGGCAACTTCAGTTTAAATTATTAAAGTAAAAACATATTAAATATAGATATAAATATATTAATCTGTACTCTGTGTAATGGAATAACCCAGAACTGAAACTGTTGACATAATGGCGATCAACAATTGTTCATTTCTATATGCTAATAGGATAAGACTTCTAAATTCCTATAAAGATGAAGCGTAAATCAGATTCATTGCTTCAAGTCTCATATTTGGATCTGAGAAGTCAGGAAATCACACGAAGTGGAACCGTAATTGCAGGGGTGGCCGTTTTCTGCCCGGTTTTCAGCTTATGAAATATAGCACAGTAAGTAGCTAAGTAGTTTTAAGTCTTCAGTTTGTGTAATTGCACAACAACGGCCATCTACTAAAATTTTAAACTAAAGTCAGGGATTAGGGATGCAAAACTCTGCATCTACATAGTAAGAAACTGACAATCCGTAATAATTTTACTTTTTGAATTCTTAATGCCCTCTTTGATTGGTTGGGTTTCAACGATGAAAAACCCGTGTAAACATAAAAATAGCCCCCTGATCAAAATGTTTCTATAGCCATCTTACATTATATTTTTTTTTACCTGTATCAGTATAAACAAGGAGACAATTAATAATGAACCTAATTTAATAAATCATAAATCGTCTAAACAAAGTTAATTTAAAATATAGTTAAAATTTCCAAGGGTTTAAAATGTAATCCTAAGCCTGATACTTTTATCACAAAAACACCCATTAAAGGGAAATAACTCTTCATATTTCAATGCTGATCCGCCCAATTTCGATAGGGTTAATAATATTAAAACAATGCTTCAACATTTGTGGTTCGGTGTTGATTCATTCTTTGGCTCCAAAAAAAGATGTATGAACGGCACAAATGACAAGAATACCCCTGGGCAAGTTGTTGGTCGACGACGGATAAATAAATCATTTGTAATGCTGCAGTTGCAGGCATGTGTGTCCTGGCGGTCAGTTTTACACACATCTGTTTACAGTAATGAAATGGCATGACACTGTAAATTTTACTTTTTTGTGTTCGTTAAACAAATACATGTATATCAATAAATCAAGGCAACGATAAACTCAGTTGTGTTTGTAATTAACTTCAAAGGCTTTAATGAATTAATAAATGTAAGGGACAAATATCAACTCCGGAATGGTATCAGAACCTGTACAACGATTGGCTATTTACAACGCAACTTACACCAATCAAAACACTTTTATTTGAAAGAGAAACGCCATGTTCTCATACACTCAAATACATTCCAACCAGCTTCTTAATAAATAAAACTCAATAAGAAAGACGGTATCTTTCTACACATATTCACAATTCAAGTTTAACATATTTTATATGGTTTGTAACAAAAACAGTTGTGTAACAAAATCCGTTTGGTAGATTAACAAGATACAAAAAACATAACAATCACAGAAATAACTATCAACATAAATATTTTAGAGGGTTACATTGTATCATACGCAACTTTCATCCTAAACTAAGACATAGCCAGGAAGATGACACGGTATCGTCAGTACTGAATAAGCGTGAATTACACATGTGAAACATATTAGTTAGATGGCTGTAGACACTTGGTTAGTTATAGGGAGTTCGAAGGAAAAAGGGATTACCGGTAACAAAGAAAGATGTAAATGCCTCAATGCAGGGAGAGAGACTTCAGAGAGAAATGCGTTTATAGAGTATAGCGGTTAATGAACGCAATCAAAATAAAAGAGGATAAAAGTTTTGAAAAGTAAGAAATTGATTACAAATAATAATCCGCGTATCTGAAATAACAGCTCTGGTGATTGGTAGATGGAGTTTATACACACCCCACACGAATCTGCGGGTTAGGGGAGATAACTCCGGAGAATTATAAGCGTTCAAATGGTGTAAAGAGATCTGTTGAACTATCAATAAAGACGCACTTAACCAAGACACTTTGGTCAGACAAAAAATGCAAACATACTGAGGAATAAATATGGTGGGATATGTTTTGTGAGTAATATCATTTTCGAAATTATTAAACAGCTGCTCAAAGAGAATAGGCTAAACATAGCGAAACACAACTCGTTAAAGTTTTAACAGAATAAATACAAATTTATAACTGTTTCAGGACAAACAAAAAACGTTTGAATCTAAATGCATAAGAAGTATAAAAAAAAAACGTCTGGAAGTCAGATGACTGACGTTAATTAGAAAGATTCGTGACACGCAAGGACAATGGAAAAAAAACAAACCCTTGCAAAACACAAGATAGACCCATAACACTTAAGATGGTGAGAGGGAAGTGGAATTGCAAGTGAATGAATACAGGGCTTGTCATACCAAGGAGATATACCTGCTAAACGCCATTAATTAATTTATTTAACTAACCTACTCTCCGTATTTTGGCAGCAGAAATAAGAATAAAGGGGGTGTATGTTGCCTATTTCTTAAAACAGTTCATCGGAGAGATTTAAAATTTCTCGGTCGCATTTTGAAAAGGACAGTGTGGGCTAAATAAGGCCGCCTCACTTTTTAAAGTTCGCCCTATATAACGTTTCAGAAAGATCCGTTTTGTATTTTTATCCCATTTCCTAAGAAGGCAAACACTATATGGATTGCAACTTCTCATTTATTTTTGACGCAACGTTTCGATGTATATTCTGACGTCGTTCTCAAGCAGATATCACATATCGTGTACTTGAGAATGATGTCAGAATAGACATTGACACGTCGCGTCAAAAATAAAATGAGAAGTTTCGATCCATATACTATTATAGTGTTTGCCTTTTTAGTTAATCAACTTGTAAATGCCATTCAAAGATGTTTTCCTAAGGCTTTCCTGACAAAAATGTCCAATGAAATCGGCCATAACGACGGGGCACCCTTTTAAGTTCAATTTATTTAGACTAAATACACTCATTTAGTTTTTATGTTGTAGTAACGTCTCTTTGACATATAAAGCCCCTAAAATTTGCTGCATTTTTTGCATTGAAAATAATTAGATTAGCAATAAATGTAAAAGTTATATTTGGAATAAACCCGAATCAAACAAACAAATATCTCATAATAATTGCACAACATCAGGAGTCGTAAATGGAATAGGATAAATTAAACGGGGAGGATAAAGTGTCACACAATTTCCTAAAGATGAAAACGAGTACAGATTTAACGTCTTGATGGCGATGCTTGCATCCTTCACATAACACAGTATACCTAAATACACAAAGAAGACTGCATGCGCACGGCCGTGATTTGTTTAAATAATTCAATCGAATATTCATCGAGTACAATCGCAACCTGGTCCCCCGTTATTTCTCATTATACACTGTAATTTATTCAAAATGTCCGATTAGGCCCTAGTGTTTAATAATCGTTTTAATGAAGAAAATTTTGTTAGCGAAATATAAGTACTTATCATTACCACCCCCACCCCAGCCCGATGCCCCACCAAAATCCCGACCCGCCCGTTGTCCTAGGTCTTCTTCCTATGGCCATTTATCCCAATTAAACCACCATGATTAAAAGCTATTCGAAACAAAATCCAGATATATGCCATCATATTTCAGATAGTTCTTGGCGGGGGAACATTGGCTTGGTTGAACACAGTATCCGAATGAATACATTATATTTTATAGACATATAAGGCAAATGACGAAGTAACATAGTTGAGATAACAATATAATTAGGTATAGAATAAAGCATTTTACATCGTGTTGTACTGGTTTAGTGAAAGCATAAATTTTAAGCATAGGACAAACGTACGTTTGAGTGTTTGGAGGAAAATGTATTTTTAAAAAAGCCAATGTTTATCACATAATGAGATGTTCCTGACCTTTTGTAGGCTTAATTGGTCGATTCACGGTAGACTTGTTGTCTCAACAGCACCCATAGGTAGGTCAGAGGGTAGGGGTGAGGTTGGGTGGTAAGGATGGGGGGGGGGGGAGGGGGGGGATTTGGCAGACAATAGAACTGACGAACGGACGGACTGACATGTAGGTGGTAGTTTTTATATTCCCGGTTTCCACTGAGAAGGTGGGAAGGGTAGGTTGGACACATATTGTCACTTCCTTGGTAACACTTTGTCTGAAGTGTTTGAGGAACGAGACGTATAGATTTTATATATTTAGGGCTAACGATAAACTTGAGCAATTTTTTTTTTCGACTTCATTACTAGGATATATAATACAACATAAAAGTAAATATTCCTCTTCGGTTTAAGTCATACTGTTCTGAATTCGACAAACACGAATCATTAAGCAAACGATAAAAGTAAATTTGTGTGTTATTCCTCTGGGAGAATTAGCTATCCGCATATCCCTACGAAATGGATCAATAATTAAGCAGCGTATGTCTGTAGACGCATAAAGTTTACCTGAAGCATCATTTGTCGGAGATAACAAGACATCATTCATTTCACAGGTAAGTCGTCATGTGCTGCTGTAGACTTAGGTGGTTTCGTGTTCAATAAAATAAGGTTAACTTATGTACACAGTCTTAGCATCCCGACATACATATCAAAAGTGAGTTAACTGTAAACACAGAGAATCCCATAGAGTATATTTTGTTCACACGGTCAGTTGTGAAACCTAGCTGTGCATACAGATGTCAAGAGATGGTAATCGCCCGCCATGTCCCGTGAGTTTTTGTTTTTTTACCTAATGTCCGTGATCAAGGTTCAAAATAAAGGTCGTCCATCCATCCGAGAGAATTGAGATTGTAGGAACATCAATGAAACACACACAAACAGACATGGAAAGAAGAGAAGATGAAATACTTTCAAATTCACAACTATTTTCAAATCACCTACAAACTCCAATGAGATATTATACGGTTGAACAAATTGCATAAATTAGTTATTAACGTGACACATATAATACATATATACACTTGTATTCGTATATACTGCAGCTTTGAACTAGAAATGAGATAATATAAACAAGAGGAAAAGTAAATGTAGATGTGATGACAACCAGACCTACAGGGAATTTTAAGAGAATAGTACTTCCTGACCTTTACACGTTCATGGCAGCTGAATTACTAATACTTTTTATCTGGATTTGATTGGTTCAAAGAGTATGTATGTATGTATGTATGTTCAATTCATCCAATGAGCACACGGTCCAGTCATGTGATCCGAATTATGTTGGCACCATTAACTATTCTCTACCACACATCAATTCATTGTTGATTCATTTAGAAAATTAATACAAAGACTGTGCAATCTGCAATCATGTCATAAAAGCTTTAATGGATTGTATCCTTATTTGCTCTAACCCGGCTTGCCCAAATACGTGCTCATGGCAACCAGTTTTAGGAGAGCTCCATCATGAAATAAGTCTAATTTGTATCCACACATCTCTAACAGCTACAATGTCTTAGAGCACACATATCACAGAACTTCAAATAATTACTTTGACACCGTGACGTCTTACTGTCACTATAGCAACAGTATCCAGGAAGGTAAAGTATGATTATCGTAATTCCACCCTATATTATAATGTCTCTGTATAATCCAAAGAGAATCTAAAATCACTAGTGACGACTCGCGCGCATCTAATTGTGATATCGAGTTGTCATGGTAACAGGGAAGCCCACTGATGTCCTTGAGTTTCTCGTCATGTAATGGATGACGTGGTCACTTCAAGATCTGCTAACAGAAACAAATATATTGATCATCTCTATATAAATACGTAGGTGATACATCAGTGTCACAATAAATTGAGACACGGTTTTATGACAATCTATTTCCAAGCAGGGCTAATTATACCATGGCATTTTAATATAGACCATCTCCAAAGTGGCTTGGAACAGTTGTACCAAATGGCATAAGCTTATAATGTCGTTTAACCTATATTTGGAAGGAGCATGTGACGAGGAATGTTCCTCATACCAAAATAACAAATGGACCACACGGTAAAACCAACCAACCATAACTCCTAGTGTAATTTTATTGGTAGCAACAGTGGTCTTTCCCGCCCATATCTAGACCTTTATTGGTAGCAACAGTAGACTTTCCCGCCGATACCTAAACCTTTATTGGTAGCAACAGTAGACTTTCCCGCTGATATCTAAACCTTTATTGGTAGCAACAGTGGTCTTTCCCGCCCATTTCTAGACTTTTATTGGTAGCAACAGTGGTCTTTATCGCCTGAATCTAGACCTTTAATGGTAGCAACAGTGGTCTTTCCCGCCAATATCTAGAACTCGATTGGTAGCAACAGTGGACTATCCCGCCTGTATCTAGACCTTTATTGGTAGCAACCGTGGTCTTTCCCCGCCCATATCTAGACCTTAATTAGTAACAACAGTGGTCTTTCTCGTCTGTATCTAGACCATTATTGGTAGCAACAGTTGTCTTTCTCACCTATATCTAAACCTTTATAGGTAGGAACACTGTTCTTTCCCACCCATATCTAGACCTTTATTGGTAAGAACAGTGGTCTTTCCCATCTGTATCTCGACATGTATTAGTAGCAACAGATATAGTCTTTCTCGTCTATATCTAAACCTTTGAAATTTGCGGATATAAGCAAACACACAATGATCAACAAAGATTTATTTTGCATACGAGCCTCGGGTCCGCAAATTCGAGAGTTACCCATCGCGTTTTTGAATTTCATTCAGCTTCCCTTGGATAAAATAATGGAAGGGACAATAATTTTATACAGTCCGATCATACCGTGGTTAATAGAACGAGATAGCGAGCTAGCGGGATAGACGAGGATTTAGGTAGGACGATGTGAGATGGCTTCTCCATTCACAGCGAAAATCCCTCAAATTTGTGCTTAGAGCGGCGCTAAGAAAACTGAAATCCTAGATTGCAATTAACCCACAGTTTGAACCAAATGAGATGGCTGGTTCAGCCTTGGTTAAATAGCGACTCATCGAAGAGAAAGGCTTAAAATGACCCTCGGGTATGCCGAGATTTCAACACTTAATGAAGTCTTGCAGGAAAGCAATTTGGATTAAGTTCCAATTAACACACGAAATGAATGCGTATCAGGTTTGATGAGAGATTAATCCTTACATCAATAACATACAAGATAGTGTTAATCAAACCACACCATCTAAACATCAGGGTGTTACATATAGGATGCTTCCAGAGTTGAACCGCATAAAATATCATGGAATAGAGTCCGAAATTAGGATCACCAATGTAATTTAAAAAACCGTTACTGGAAGGCCAACTCAAAATGACAGGAAATAAAGAAATGAATATTCGCATTTTCACATCTTTGAACCATTGGCAGTTGTCAGACATGAAAAAGGATGAGCATACTTAAACAAGTGTAGATTCACCATAGCTGCGACATTAAGCTCTTCTTTACTGGACAGGGGTGTTAGCTGATTCCGCATTGCAAAATGTGATATTTAAGTAGTTTAGCATCATATAAAGCTGCATTCGAACTTTGAAATTGGAACTCTCTATTTTAGAGAGCTCTATTTGGCCTCTATCTTGTTCACGTCGTCATGTCAAACAAGGGACAGATCGGGACATATTTGTTGCCATGGAGACCTGAAATTTGTTCCCAATGATCCGATTTTCAATAGGAGTGTAGTTTAGCATCTTATTAAGCTGCATTCTAAATCTTAAGCAGTTTGGCTTTTATCATGTTCACATCGTCATGAGGGAAAGTTGAACCGACCGACCAACAGACAGACAGAGTGAGCCTTAATAGTGTGTTAATGATGTGTTTTATATATTACGGTAGAATGCGTGGGGTGATATTGACTGTACTGTTTAAGTAGCAGGACACAATCCAACTTAGCACTAGGTTGTGTGGGTGTGTATGTGTGTGTGGGGAAATGAATGTAACGTCACGGTAGCCGGACACAAGACAACTGAGCAGTAGGTATTGTGTGTATGCAGAGTCAATGAATGTACAGTGACAACAGCAGAACACAAGACGGCTGAGCACTGGGCATGGTGAGTGGATACAATGAATATACCGTCACAGTAGCAGAACAAAAGATAACTGAGCACTAGGCATTGGTGTGGGGACAATGAATGAACCGTCACAGTAGCAGGGCACAAGACAACTGAGCACAAACCATTGTGAGTGTGTGAGTGTGTGTGGGGTGGGGGAATTAATGTATCGTCATGTTAGCAGGACACAGGATACCTGAACCCTAATCATTGTGTGATTGGGGGTCAATTAATGTATCGTCACAGTAACAGGACACAGGATACCTGAGCACTAGTCATTGTGTGTGCAGAAGGACCTTTGATGTACCATCACGGTAGCAGGACACAGGATACCTGATCACTAATCATTGTGTGTTTACGGGGCAACTGATGTACGGTCACAATAGCAGGACACACGACAACTGAGCACTATGCATTATGTGGGGAGACAATAAATGTACCCTCACAGTATCAGGACAGCTGAGAACTAAGCATTGTGTGCCTGGGGGGGGGGGGATGAATGTACCATTAGAGTAACAGGACAATTGTGATACATATCATGTCTAAGAGTATAGGCCTAATGGGGTGATTTTTGGGGCAAGGAATGTACCGTCACAGTAGCAAGACACATGACAACTGGGACACATATCATGCCACTATGAGGTCTTAGGTATAGGCCTAATCTGATTGCGTATTATGTCCCTCCAAGCCAATCCCCCTTTATACAAATCTAAGTTCCAATGGACGTTCGTAATGGACAGAATGTGAATGAGATCGTTAGGCGGAATGCAACAGGAAATCGGAAGGCCGGCTACGCTGTCTCTTCCTGAACGCCAGAAATGCGAATAAGCTAAAGTGCTTTCCAAAAGGACCGTCTCTGTTTGAATCAGGTCAACCCTTTAGATGATAAATCCTCAGCGGAGAACCCATCAGCCAGGTCTATGTCCCTAATTGAATCGAATAATTCTAGCCAGGTCTTCTCCACATCTAAATTATCTTGAATCTATAAACGGCGGCCATTACCTTTTTCGTCTTTCTTAATGATGAATGGGCACATCGTTACTGATGAAATTAAATCAATGTGTGTGTGTGTGTGAAACTACTGATTTAATCACATACGCTAAAAATAAATATCAGTACAGGTTATGGGACTTTGACCAACTACACCGAATAGTTGATAGAACAAACCTTTTTATTAAAATATCCGTCCAGTAAATCGAGGTTTAGACAGGCCTATGTGTTGAAGTTAGTTCAGGTCTGGTATATGGAAAAACATGATAACACTCAATGGCGTATATTCAGGGCTTGGTGACAAAACGGTAATCGTCGATTGATCATATCTATGCCGAGATGGGTCCGTGGTGTGTTACAGGTTCATGGTGGGCACAACATATATTGACTTTGCCCTATGGACTTTTAATGTGATAAATTGTGACATTTTAATGAACTTCAAAATTTGAACAACCCGTGTGCTTAATTTCAATGTAATGTGATGCTTATTTCTGTATTTAAAATGATGTTAAAAATTCTTATTTGAAAAAAAAAACCTAAATGTTGCGTTAAATGTATCGTATGTCTTTTTATACAATACAAAATGTTTCATTTAAACCCAAGTAACACTGACTATTATGTTCCACCGTTTTAAAACAAATTAACACCTCAAACAGCCACATAATCTTAATTTTGTATACATTGATTTCATTGCATAAGTAGCTTGTTTTCGCGAAGAATTTACTTTTTCTGAAATCTTATTTTCATTTCAGCCGGTTTTTAAATAATAGAATTTAGGCTTTATCAGCTGTAGGAAAAATAAATCTCCAAGAAATCTGTTTTGGAAAATTATAAACGACTTAATCTAAATTGCATTACACTTCAAAAACATTAAGTGCTATGTGTAACACCCAATTGAACAAATAACTTTGGCCTATACAAAATATCGATTATTACGGCTTCCTCAATTACTGGATCATAGATTTTTGGAATCTCTGGCCTACCTATGTAATCGATCCTTTAAAAAATCAACAAATGGAGACAATTCATACGGCCTTTTTCTTATCTTGGGAAAACATAAATTACACAAATTTAGACAGTTCTTAATGTGCCTCTGAATTCCATTGCCCGAAATAGCTGAAATCGCTTCTCTGAGCTTCCTCACTTTCAGAGATTCCGGCGCCCAGCCGGCCCACGAGCCTAGCCTATTGGACTGGGATAGTCGATCCTTGGGAAATTCATAGCTAGGCTACTAGCCTTTCACTAATTATGACAAGGCAGGTAAAACCACAACTTATAGGAAACGCACCTACGGACCGTTTCCTTGTCAAAGGCTAATGTTGGACGATTTAAGTCAAGTCTTGCACCAATTACCAGATCAAAATAACCGTTATAATTAATCCAAAAAAAAAAGTTTTCAACCAATCAACATAACTTACCGTAGCTAGTTCAGCAAGGATTTTCTCTCTGCTGATAAGTGATACTGTCTATGTTAGTATCCATACCATCTTTCACTTCGTCTGAATTCGAGGCCTTGTCCAAATTATTCATAATATTGTCTAAAGATATACCTTTCTGAATTGGAGCAGACATAATATTATTGACATCTTCTTTTTCTATTATATAATACTCAGGAGAAGATTTTTCATCACAATTTTCAGTGTCCTGATCTGTGTGATAACTATCGTCTGCCATATCCATTTCAGAATCACGGGACAAGGACGCCGGTTCGTCTGGAGTGCTCGCTTTGGTAGGACTCTCCAGATCGTTATCCGAAGGGCTGGAGTCAGATTGCCACAGTTCTTTCTGCTCAAAATTATCAATTTCTTTGATAGTTTTAATAGTATCCGGACTGGCCATGCTATCACTGAAGGCCAGCTCTTCATCTAAATCTTCGGGACCCATATGGTCAGACACTCTATCATCTAAATCAGAGTCTATGCCAACAAACCGAATTGGTGGGGTTATCGTTTTGGAGAAAGATTTTTGGGTTGTTGATTTGACTGGAAGGTGGGTAGGTTTAGTCGGTGTTGTGTTCGCCACTACTTCCCTGAATAAATCACCATCTTGACCCCAGAATTTATCGCAGGGTCTCATATCCGATTTGATCTCATCATCATTATAGTCGTTAATCTCTTTTGGCGAGTCATTAACAAGAAGTGTTTCAATTTCTTCTCGATCAATTGCATCCTTTTTTAAGATAGATTTTTTCTTTGGTGGCGGTGGGTCGAGGATGGAAGGGCTGGAAGTCCCCATTGCTGATCTGGGGAAGTCACTATTAGGACTCAAGCTGCTCTGTGAGGACCGTGGACTCCAGTCGTTTCCTGAAACAGAGTAAGCAGCTTTTGTGAACAACTGTTGACAACATAAATTCACAATTATCATATAGATAATGACAACTATCAAAAGTTTACAGAACAAACAGCTTTTCCATACATTGTGTAATCACATGAAGGCAGACCAAAGTATTTAAAATGTTATTATTGAAGTAGTTCTGTTGATGTTGGATTCACCAAAGCATTTTTGCCCAGTTGAATATTGATATAGGTTTCCTTATGTTAAGGATAGGGTGGTTGTTTGATGTTATTTTAATAAATACCGCTCTATAGAGCAAAATAATGACGCTAAAATAATCCCTCCCTCCTTCCAACCTACTGGAGCGCAGCAATTCTAGCCTAAGTTAGCTAGCTTTGAAAGAATATAATTTCTATATTCAAACATAGAAAAACACTTCACTTTATATCATTGTGACTGTAGGGGAATACCCTGGAGCAGGATCTAAAATAACCATCTATCAAGCGACCTGTTGAGGAGACCATTTACTGTCGCTGACATTTATTATTATACCTAAACAGTTAAAAAAAAATATTAAATTACACACCTTGATTAGGGATAATTACAATGGAAGTAACTTATATTTATATCTAACCTTACAGTGCGTTATTGCATGGTATGAAGAATAAATAATAATTCATTGACGTCAATGTCAAACCCTCTTTCCTATTATCACCAGAAAATCCCTTTCCTTAATAAATTCACCTTCTTTGTTAGTAAATATAAATAAAAACTGCACAAGAAAACTATTCCAACGCTGTTGGTAATTTTGTTGCATAGCATAGGGGAATTAAAGCAGGAACTGTTTATACAAATATAAAACATGCATGCGACAGTGAAACATAAAGAAGCAATTTATAGACACACAGGAAGGTGACATGACAATCATTTCAAGTGTTTTTCCTTTGGGGTTTCCGCCTGAAAACATTAAGATACTATAATATGTCTTGATAAGAAAAGCTAAACAGTTAACCAAAAAACTTCCTGGAGTACAAGGGTGAGGCACCTTTAAGGTGATCTTTCTAGTTAAAGAAACCAGTAGAGACTTTCATAAAAATCTTTCTAGTTGAATCAAAGCAGTAGAGACCGTCACAGTAATATTTCTGGTTGATGAAAAGAGTAGAGACCTACTTAACAATCTTTCTCGTTGAGAAAAACAGTAGTGACCTTCATCAAAATATTCCTGGTTGAGGAAAACAATAGAGACCCTTATAACAACCTTTCTAGTTGAGGAAAATCACAATATTTCTAGTTGAGGTGAACAGTAGGGAACTTCAAACCCATCGTTTTGGTTGAGGAAATCAGTCTACCGTCAAAACAATAGTTATATTTGAGGAAAACAATAAATACCTTGATTACAACCTTTCTAGTCGATAAAAACAATCTTTCCATTGGCGGAAAACAGAATCAAAACAATCGTTTCCTTTAAGGAAAACAATAGACCGTCAAAACAATCTTCTATTTGAGGAAAACAGTAGAGACCTTTAAAACAATCGTTTGGTTGAGAAAAACAGTAGAGTGTCGAAACAATCTTTCTTTTTTAGGAAAACAGTAGAGACCTTCGCTACAATATTTCTGGTTTAGGATAACAATACAGACATTCATTACAAACTTTCTAGATGAGGAAAACAGTAGAGACTTTCAAAACAATATTTCTGGTTGAAGAAACCAACATACACCTACATAACAATATTTCTAGTTGAGAAAAACAGTAGAGACCTTCAAAACAATATTTCTACATGTAGTGGAAGAAAACAAAATATACACTTTCATAGCAATATTTCTGGTTGAGGGGGGAAAAAACCTTAAAACAATCTATCTGATTGAAGAAAACAGTAGACACCTTCTTAACAATCTTTGTAGTTGCCGAAAACAATATAGACTTTCATTACGATCTGACTTATTAAGAAAAAAACAGCCAACACCTTCAAAACAATATTTCGAGTTTGAGGAAAACAGCAGAGACCTTCTTAACAATATTTTTGGGTTGAGGAAAACAACAAAGACCTTCATAACAAACCTTCTGGTTAGGGACAACAGTAGAGAAGTCAAAACAATATTTATGGTTGAGGAAATCAGTATTTACCTTCATAACAATATTTCTGGCAGAGAGAAACAGCTCAGACCTTCTTAACAACCGCTCTAGTTGATGAAAACAATAGAGACATTCAAAACAATCTTTTTCGTTAGGAAAAACAGTAGACACCTTTATAACAACCTTTCTGTTTGAGGAAAACAGCACAGCCGTTATAACAATATTTCTAGTTGAAGAAAACAATAGAGACATTCAAAACAATCTTTCTAGTTGAGGAAAACAATAGAGACAATAAAAACAATCTTTCTAGTTGATAAAATAGTACAGACCTTCAAAAAAATCTTTCCATTTGAGGAAAAAAAGTAGAGACCTTCGAAACCTTGTTTTGGTTGAGGAAAACAGTAGACCGTCAAAACAATCTTTCTACTTGAAAAAAACAGTAGACCATCAAAACAATATTTCTGATTGAGGAAAACAATAAAGACCTTTATAACAACCTTCTAGTTGAGGAAAACAATAGATCTTCATAACAATCCTTCTAGTCCTGTAATTATACTTCTGATTAAGGAAAACATCAGTAATGAAGGTCTCTAGTGATTTCCTGTACCTAAAATATTGTTTTGAAGGTTTCTTCTGTTTTCTTTAACAAGAGAGAAAAGTAAAATTTTGGATTGAAGAAAACAGATCTTCATTACAATGTTTCTAGTTTAGGAAAACAGTACAGACCTTCATAACAATATTTCTGATAGCCGAAAACAGCAGAGACCTCAACACAACCTTTCGAAATGAGGAAAACAGTAGAGACCTTCGAAACCTTGTTTTGGTTGAGGAAAACAGTAGACCGTCAAAACAATCTTTCTATTTGAGAAAAACAGTAGAGAAGTTCAAAACAATGGGTTTGGTTGAGGAAAACAGTATACCATCAAAACAATCCTTCTTTTCCAACAAATACATAAAGACCTTCACTACAACCATCATAACAATCCTTTGGTTAAGGAAAACAGTAGACCATCAAAACAATCTTTCTATTTGAACAAAACCATAGAGACCTTCACTACAACCTTCATAACAATCGTTTGGTTAAGGTTTGTTTGTTTGTTTGATTGGTGTTTAGGGCATTTCCCTTATATGACCGCCACAAATAAAAAACATCACAAACAAGTCTGCTTCCGGTTTATACCCTTTCGCTCTGGGAACACCAGGGCAATGGAAAGCAACCTCTTTTCTCGCCTCTTACGATCCACCGAGGAAGTGGAGGGAGTATTCTGCAGGGCAATGGCCCACCCGCTCCCTCATAGGCTCGTTTGGTTAAGGAAAACAGTAGACCATCAAAACAATCTTTCTATTTGAGGAAAACAGTAGACCATCAAAACACTCTTTCTATTTGAGGAAAACAGTATAGACCTCCAAAACAATCGTTTTGGTTGAGGAACTGTACTTCATAGTGTTCAAAACAAGTGATAACATCATAGTGTTACTTCTAGTGATAGCTTCATAGTGCTATTTCTGATTAAGGAAAACAGCAGAGACCTTCATAGCAACCTTTCTGTTGAGAAATACAATAAAGACCTTCATTACAATCTTTCTGGAGGCATGGGTTTAGACACATGATGAGAAACTTTATGGGAAACAAGAACTACTTACAACGAAAACCAACGTTTCTCTCCCATTTTTGTGGGGAAACAAAATCTCTGATAAAAACTTTCCTAGAGACGAAATATTAGAATTTTTAATACAACAGTGCTGGAGGGAGAAAATGAGACACACTAAAAACATCTTTCTTGGGGATAAATAATTTGATAGCAGCATTCCTGTAGAAGAACCGTTAGATACTTTGATAACAACCTTCTTGGGTGACAAAGGATAGACCATGATAGCCTTTCTAGTCTAGAAGGGCTAGATACTTTGATAACACCCTTCCCCCGATGACAAAGACGATACCATGATGTCATTCCTTGTGTAGAAGAATTAGAAAATTTGGGTAGAAGGGCTAGATACTTTAATAACAACCTTCTTAGATGACAAAGTATTGTTTGATTATTTGTTTGATTGGGTCGTACTCAAGGGTATTCCACTTATATGACGTCGGATTGTCAACTTCACACTGCACCTAGCCTGATTATGGTGGAAACCGTGAGGAAACTTCATTAAAACCACCCCGTGATTGTCGGAGCCACACCATGTGATTCGCTCACATACTTGATGGTCGACAGACTGCAGTAAAAATCACAAAAGTCCAACAAGAAAACAGTTTACCTAACATTCGTAATATCAGTTCTCTTTTAATACTACTTGCTAAAAGATGTTAATTGTCTGTATTTGAGAAGACCGTTAAAACCACCCCGTGATTGCCAGAGCCACAATGCCGGAGCCACAACGTGTGATTCACTCATATAACGGTTGGTAGACAGACCGACTCGATCCTGTGAACTGTACAAAAATGAAGGATTAAGAATCGCACTCACTACCACTAAGCCACGGCTGCGGCCAGATGAAACAGAAGAGACCATGATAATGTTCTGTGTAGAGAAGTTAGATACTTTAATTACAACCTTCCTGAATGACAAAGGATAGACCATGATAACCTTTCTTGTCTAGAAGAGTTAGATACTTTAATTACAACCATCCTGAATGACAAAGGATAGACCATGATAACCTTTCTGGTCTAGAAGGGTTAGATACTTTGATTAAAACCATCCTGAATGACAAAGGATAGACCATGATAACCTTTCTAGTCTAGAAGGGTTAGATACTTTGATTACAACCATCCTGAATGACAAAGGATAGACCATGATAACCTTTCTAGTCTAGAAGGTTAGATACTTTGATAACAACCTTCCTTGAATGACAAAGGATAGACCATGATAACCTTTCTAGTCTAGAAGGGTTAGATACTGTGCTTACAACCTTCCTGAATGACAAAGGATAGACAATGATAACCTTTCTAGTCTAGAAAGGTTAGATACTTTGATTACAACCTTTATGGTTAAAAAGAAGAGATCAGGATAAACTTTCCAGTGGATAAGGGTTAAATACTTTGATAACAACTTTCATGGATGAGACAATAATCTTATGCTAGATTTATTTACTCATTTAGAAGGATAGACAAAATAATGACCATCTTCCATGATGTCACAAGTTAGACCATTTTGACAATACTTCTCAACAATAACACAGGTAAGACACTTTGATAACAACCTTTCCCCTGGGTGTCAAAGATTATAACCTTTAATAACAACCTCCCCCCTGGGGGTCACAAATTTAACACTTTGATAATAACCTTCATAATGGATCACAGAGCTAACAACCTTCCCCCTGGATGTCACGGGTTAGATAGACACTGTGATAATAGCATTGCCCTTGGATGTCACGGTTAGACACTTTGATAACAACCTTCCACCTGGATGACACAGAATAGACACTTTGATAACAACCTTTCTCCTGGATGTCGCGGACTAGACACTGTGATAATAGCTTTGCCCTTTGGTGCCTTGGATTAGACACTTTGACTACTACCATTTACCTGGATGACACAGGTAAGACATTTCAATAATAACCTTTCCCCTGGATGTCACGGATTAGACACTTTAATAACATCCTTCCCTCTGGATGACACAGAATAGACAATTTGATAACAATCTTTCCCCTGGATGTCACGGCTTAGACACTTTGATAACAACCTTCCACCTGGATGTATCGGATTAGACACTTTGATTACAACCTTTTTCCTGGATGTCTCGGATTAGACACTTTGATAACAACCTTCCCCCTGGATGACACAGAATTGACACTTTAATAACAACCTTCCCCCTGGATGTCACGGATTAGACACTTTGATGACAACCTTTCCCCTGGATGTCAGGGATTAGACACTTTGATAATAACATTCCCCCTGGATGTCACGGATTAGACACTTTGATAACAACCTTTCCCCTGGATGTCACGGATTAGACACTTTGATAACAACCTTCCCCCTGGGTGTCATGGATTAGACACTTTGATAACAACCTTTCCCCTGGATGTCACGGATTAGACACTTTGGTAACAACCTTCCCCTTGGTTGACACAGAATTGACACTTTAATAACAACCTTCCCCCAGGATGACATGGATTCCAAACTTTGATAACAACCTTTCCCGTGGATGTCACGGATTAGACACTTTGATAACAACCTTCCCCTCGGATGACACAGAATTGACACTTTAATAACAACCTTTCCCCTGGATGTCACGGATTAGACACTTTGATAACAACCTTCCCCTTGGATGACACAGAATTGACACTTTAATAACAACCTTCCCCCTGGATGACATGGATTCCAAACTTTGATAACAACCTTTCCCCTGGATGTCACGGATTAGACACTTTGATAACAACCTTCCCCTTGGATGACACAGAATTGACA
>JARFOD010082960.1:0-19223 GCA_031763545.1 Mopalia muscosa | reverse complement strand
TTATTTAACGGATCTGACCTGTCCTCCAAACAACCCTTTCGATTTCTGCTAATTATCCTTACAAGTAATTTATTTTTCATGTCATTGTCATTTATAATGTCCCAAGCTTAAAAGGGCGACAATTTACATATTTGTATTGTTTATACGTATAGTCAACCTAACATATACGTTTTATCTTATGATGGATATCGTCCAATCGTTATTGTTGAACGTCAGTTAGCTATAAAGTGGTAAAAGTTGATCAATGTCACATTGACCTATGTGCGAAGTTAATAAACAAACACTACAAACTGATGTCAGTGAGACAAAATTTTCCTGGGTTGTTTCTTTCAAGGAATCTTAAAAATTGTTCGTTCCGCGTAGATAGATTGATGACATTCTGACAAACAAGAACTTATCTAAATACAGGACAACCCGTCTGCAGTGATGAACAGCACTATGTATTAAATGACTGATTGATTGGATTGTGAACTGGCTGGATGACTGACTGGCTCATTCATTGATTGGTCAATTGATTCATTGATTGGTCTATTGATTGATTGATTCATTGATTGATTCAGTGATTGGTCTATTAATTGATTCATTCATTGGCCTATTGATTCACTGATTGGTCAATTGATTCATTGATTGGTCTATAGATTAATTGATTGATTGATTGATTGATTCAGTGATTGGTCTATTAATTGATCTATTGATTCATTGATTGGTCTATTGATGAATTTATTCAGTGATTGGTCTATTGATGAATTGATTCAGTGATTGATATATTCATCTTTTTTTCCGAAATGGGTCCATTGATTCAGTGATTAATCTACTGATTGACTGATTGGTTCTATTGATTGATTGAATCAGTGATTGGTCTACTGATTGATTCATTGGTTTGTCTACTGATTGATTCATTGGTTGGTCTATTGATTCAGTGACTGGTCTATTGTTTCAGTGATTGGTGAATGGATTGACGCAGTTAAGGATATTTCACCTGTTGATGACCCAACGATAAAACCAGCTATAAAGTGTTATGTGATTTGCTGTGTTGGAAAATTCATTTTCCTAAAGTGCTAAGTAAAGGCAGTTCTATGCTTAAGGCATATGTAAACTAGCTCGAAATAACTATAACAAAATTACAAAAAAAATGAAAATGTGTGTCAAAAGCCTGAACAAACGACTGATTTAAAAAAAAACAATAATATAGATTTGAACCATTTCAGTTCAGATTTGTTCGCAGGATAACATGTAAGCCTACTTTCTCGTTAAATTCTATGAAGCTGTTTCAGATTTAATTAATTCAGAAGTATGCATGTTATTTAAATTCATTGCATGTTTAATTACTTCGAGACCTGAGGAAAATAAATCTATACATGTATGTATGTTAATGTATACATGGTCAGTACTATGTTTGATATAGTCAAATCTTGCTCGTTATATTTTGTTTTCTCAAGCGTAAATGTCTACAACAAATTGTAGTACCCTGCTACGGTCGCGGGTTCTGTTTCTGAGTTGTAGTGCGGAATGTTGGGGTTTATTATTTTTTTTCAAAAACCGTTTTAAGGTTAAAAAATCAAATAAATAACGTTTATTTTTATTTTTTAATTCTTTGGTTATTTCACTTATACTGCGTACTAGCCTATGCAATGGATGGCCAAAACCACCCCCCCGATGTCCATGTGAACAAGAAAAAACACGGTATAATCTCAAGACGCAATACACGAATACGACCAACAGATCGGCTACCTGTTGCCCCTTATCTCGAGGAGCAAACGGGAAGCAATCTAAAATATAATCGATTCTACTTCCTACGTCGAGACATTGACTCTAAGATACACCCTGGCCATCTTGTTTTGCACTACTTTTCTTTGCTGGTCTGTGGCATAAGTCGCCCCAAAATATTTGCGGAAATTAATGCTCGATGGCCTGGCATACTGTACGAGAGTTGTCTTAGTTTCGTCCACTTACTATAGAAACTCTTGCGAGAATACGATTGAACGGGAAGCTCACTCCAACAGGTCGATCAACAGAGTTTAAGATATGAGAACACGGAAGAAACCTTAAGTATACGCTCCATGATACATAGCTAGAACATGAGATGATTCAGTTTTAATTTATCGACATTCCTGTGCCAGTGTGTTTATTTTTAACATAATCCATATTGAAATCAATCACAAGCAGGTACATGTTTAAAGGGACCTGTTGATGTGCAGTTAAATCTGAGCACAGACTGTTACACAAATAATAGGGTGAAACATATCCTGTTGTGATGCTATATTCAAATGGCATCTAAGGCCATCAAAAAATAAGGTATTTTTCCTAATTGATGTAGAAATGTTTTCTTTCGTTAGTACCACACCTGGCAATGTGAGTAAAGGAATTCTAAAAAAATGATAATTATAAAGCTAGGAAATTTAACATTCTTCCATCTACTAAAATAAGGGTACATTTATGTGTCTAGGTTAAAATAAAGTTATTTGTCCTGGTTCGAACTGGCTCCGTAAGAAATATAGGTCTACTCACGTTACGGTTTACTAGAATTTCAACAAGACTTCAATATTCACTGGCTACAACCAGTGAAAGTTCACACAATTTGAATTCGGCACGGTTTCCTGATAAAACACATGTGACGTGTGACCACACGCACGCGTCACTGATTGTCTATGAATTAATATGAATATGCAAGTGTATAAACGTTCATGAATCGTATTAAATATAGAAAAAGAGATCTAAAATGTATATTATCTACAATTCTTTACGATTATGTATACAACAAGAACTATTATACAACACGAAAATCACAATTATTTCTTAACCCTTCCGAATTCCCGTGAAAAAAATTATTTATTTTATAATGATCATTTTCTATTCTTTCTCACTTCAGCTTAATACATAATACATAAAGAACTTGCTGCCAAATTTTCTATGTGTGTTTAGGTTTATAAACTTGTATATATAACATACAAATGACATCCTGTGACAGCGATATTATTTCATGCAACTGAAAGATAACATAAGGCCTATTCATCTTTGAAACTTTATAAGCTGACAGATATATACCAGTGTGACTATTGAAATATAAACATTTGCGAAGAAAAAAAGGAATATGTTAGATTGTAAACATGTTACAACATCGGATAACCATCATGTAGTATAAAAAAAACATTTTTTTCAGTGAAAAAAGTGCACACAATGTCGCATTAATGTAGATATCACGGAAAACATTATACCTTGTTATATACGAGTTTAGTTAAAAACGAAGTATATGTTTGCTTATATCGAGGTATAATAAAATAATATATAATAAAATATATGCTTGTAGATGACTCACCTCAGCAAGGCTGTGTTCGCAACTAATAATATCGTATGTGTAATTCTAAACCAAATCTATATTTTATAGAAACTTACTTAATCAAAATAAGAAAAGATAATTTGTAGATATACCTGGGTGGCAGTGATAAGGAAGAAAAATGATTTTAAAATTATCACCATTATAAAGTGTCATAAAACTTCCTATTGGTCAGATAAGCTAAAATGATTATATTTTTAATTTAAAAGTCAAGTTTGCTTGACGTTGTGATAACAATGTTGAGACTGAAATGGCATGTCTGTTACCAGCTGTCAAGTACTAACCTCATGTTATCTATTGATTGTTTATTTTGTCACCAGACAATATACATATAGCGTGCAGGGTTATGTTGTATCTACATATATGCTATCATTAAGAATATGTACTGGACCGTGCATACCATTCATGCATTATATATATATACTAAAACATATCATTGTTTAATTCCATGACAAACAAAATCTTTTTCCTAACAACATCCACTATATAGTCTATCATATTAACGCTCAAGCCAATTGTTAATCTTACCTGTAATAGTGTAATCCTTATCGTCTTAATATAAGGTAATCCAGTTTTAAGTCCAAGATAAGCTCGGTTAATCCGTGTACGGAGTATCAAGCAGTTAGGGTGAGAATTAGCTTGCTATGCCTCAACTTGTTCACATATATCATTTTAATATCACACTGGTAATTAAATTCCCCTGCCTAATAAATATAGATATGTATTTCGTACCAATGCTTACCTTTAATTATGAACAAGTTGAATTAAAACTGGACGTAATTTGTGATTTACATTCTATATATATACCCGTTGCGAATAGAGCACCTGTTAAAAATTAAATATAGCCTTGTCAACTCAGCTGTCTCGCAACTATTTTCACAGAAGAGTTGAAACATACATAAACAGTACTGTACCCATAACATACATATATAATATACCTATCTATCTAATATATATGAATACAAAATTCACAAATAGGTCGTGGAACTAAAAGAAAATAGTTACATTATTAAATATTTACGAACCTTTATTCCAAAGTAATTCCAGTAGTAATTTCTAGAGCGGACGAATTCAACAGGTACGTCAGCCAATTCCCCGTACGGTCCCTTAGTATCGTCTATGATCGTTGACTCGCATACTGCCAGCCTGTATGTCCCCACTCCCATATGTCGTTGCTGTGAACTGAACGCCGCTGGATTAATCGATACAAAACACGCACCATCTCGCCGCACGGCATTGTGGGAAATATATTGATCCATTATAACTATAATGCCTTATGAATATGCAAAGAGTAATATGTTCTTCTCTAATTATTAATAGCTATTTATCGGATATTTATTTTAACAGCAATCGACACGACTACATCATTTCAATGACGTTACAAATTGGAATGCGAGTCAGGGATGGGGATGTAAGGCAAAAAAACACCCGTTATCAACAAATGACAATTTCACACGGTAAAGAAGGGCAAGTATAACCAAAATGACATCTTTGCACGCACTTAAAACATGCTGAGTATTCGCGTTAAAAATGCGTTCATTATTAAGGAGCTTTAAACCTTGAAATAACTCTGCTGACGAGGAAATGAAAATGGTAGTAAAAAACGTACAGGTATTTATTTTAATTTTTTTTTATCACTTATTTCGCAACACGTTAAAATTGCGTGTGACTGTAACAAAAGCATTTTATTTTTGCACATTTCAGTCCTATTTTCGGGGTCAAGAGATTTAATTTAATTTTGAAGGGAAAGTCTCAAGGTTAGATGATATATAGCTAGCTGGTTCTATATGTACGCTCTTAGAAATCATTTTGATTTGTTTTACATGACTATAAGGTAGCTGTCTGTCTCTTCATTCCTGGTGATGGAACATAGAAACTTAACATGCGTATTTTGGGACTTTTTGTTCGCTGAGAAAACTATATACGGTATGCTCACAAATAAAAGTTTACCATTTTTTAATACATGTTTAATGCATAATATGAAAAACACAAACCGAAACAGAATCAAATAAAGAATATCCCAATTAACACGGCTTGTAAAATTAGGGAATTCAGGTCAATAGGGGCCTATATGTATGCTTAATTATTGAAGTTCTGTAAGACTGATCGTCGAGAACTTCATATTTGCTCGACGTTTCACACTTAATATTGTCATCATCAGACAATAAATAACAGACAATTCCTGTAACAACAATTAATACAAAGATCATATTGTGAATGGTAACGATAAACAGAAAGTGAAGGAAATAAAGGTATCAGTTTAATAAGAAAAGCTCGTGTCTGAATGAATCTTGTTATTCATCCGGGCGATTATAAGCCTATATATAGGGTAACAGTAAGTCTTGTCAACTCGAATCGGTTTCAAATCAATAGATGATGTTACACAGTAAAGATTCAATACAATAAATGTTGCTCAAGTGAATGGTTGAAAGAAGAGGGCAATATTTATGGTAATTTATAATCCTGTAATATTCCAATTTTTTTTATTGATATCAACTTTGAACTCATAACTGGGACAAATTCACCGATCAGCTGTGATCACGGCAATGTTGGAATGAGACTGTCTTCTCCGGGTTGATTTATTATTTATAAAGGTTACCTAGGTATACATTGGAAGGCTACTGGATTGATTTATTGATTGATTGGTTGATTGATTGATTCAAACACATATCAGTGTATTCCTTATACTGTTTACCCTATATAACGCGTTTAAATATATTATTTCTCTACAATTAACGTATATTTGCCAGAACGATATTATTAGAATAACCCCAAAATAAAACAAATTTTGGGATAATTCCGAGATAAAAAGAAACTTATTTATGCCTCCGATAAAGAAAAATTCGGCGCCTTTACTTGGATGAAAAATCGTGTAGCCCTGTCGGTTAAAGCGCTGGCCTTGTAGCCAGAGACTCCCGTTCGAGTCACAGCGGACGCAAACAAATTGTCTTTCTGTGAATTATCACAAAAAATACATATAGCTTGCATGGTATCTTAAGTTGGTCATCTTTGATAATATTAATGTTTACATGATTACAAAGGAGGAAGAAACCATTGAGATGCTTCCTGATTTATTATCAACTGACAAAGACATATCAAATCTTTCAATCATTAAAAGTGATAAACACAAACCAAAAGATTAAAACCAGGAAAATTGTCCGTGTATGACAAGTCAAGCCCGTATTATCTATATAGGCATGTCATAAAATATTCAATCTTATTACAAAGTGAAGAATATATTCACGTTAATCTGTGTCGGACTATATATGATATCCTTTTTTTCATGTTATGGCTGTTTTCTTTGCATCAATTTTGTTTTCGGTATATATTGGTATAAATAAAACACACTGATGCACAGATATCGATTAATTAAAATCGCTGAATCAACTCATGTTCTAGATAAACTCCCAGAGATAAGTTTCTTAATTATTTTTTTGTTTCGGAAAACGGGCTCTTTTCACAAAGAGATCTTAGCTTACACTACAGGTATATAACCTGATAACCAAAATAATGAAGGCCCATTGCGTCACCATGGTAGTTACGGTATTCGTAAGCAAAGATTGGTTTGTGAAACTTGCCCCTGAAGTTTGCTTTGCGCATGGTAGTTTATCGTTTGATGACTCAACTTTACGTTGTGACAAACAGTAAAACTTAAATCGTTCGACAAAGTTTAAATATAAATAGTATGCATGAATCTTTACATTGTAGATGGATATTTTTTTTGCCAAAGCCTTTACAAAGGATAAAAACAAAGGGGCGGAGAAGGGGGGTGGGGTTGTTAAATATTAAGGCATATTCCTATGAACTTTTATTTATTGAAAGAACGATCCATTTGACATATTCAAGACATATCTAACTATAGAGAAATTCAGAAATATCGTTTAAAATGAACATAAAGTGTTCAAAATTTATCTGTATACTGGGTCTAGCATTTTCTTAAATGGTTGCTATTTTCGGAAACATTTTGGATCTATACCAGACAACAAATTTTGATAAATGATTGGAATTTTATATGACTGATATAGGAGAAAAATTGAAAAACTTAAACAAAATGACAAGTTCAAGGGACGTGAATTATTTATCCTGTCGTCTGTAGATGAAATGAATTAACATTGTCAACATATGATATCTATATAAAATACTATGTCGAGTTCTACGTTTTCGTGCAGCCAGTTCACTATAGGTCCTCGCGGAGTGTGGGAGAGCTTCCTGTTGCCGTGGTGCTCTCAGAGTTAAGGGCAGCATGGAGCCAATCCTTTTATTACGTCCTGCTTTTGTCCTGTATTTGGCATAGATTGCCCTTGTTTTTTGCCAGTGGCGCTACGGGTGGTTCCCTTCATCCATTGGGTTGGCTCACTGTCATGTAGTTAAACCCCAATCAAACGAACAAGCAGCTAACAAACTAACGGTCCTCAATGAAACGACTCGGTAACATACAACTGAAATAGTCGCTACTTTGATAATAACGATGCTAATTACAATACAATACTGCTCTGGAAATTAACTATCTAATTAATTTGCAATGACATATGAACATCGATAACAATTCTGCCCTAATAAGTGAAAACGTTACCACGGCAAAGAGCGTGGAATTCCTCAACGAACAATTCTCTAAGCCAAGTTATGCCTATACTGTTGTTCTGAAGTCCTGATGTATGTTGTAAGCACGTGTTTACAGGTTATCTCTCAATATTGCCGTTACGTTTGGAATGTCACTCTCTTATGTTGAATAACCGTTGAGGACGCGTCACAGGCTGCTGAAGGATCTATACGGGAATCAAACCGGCGGCCCTTAGAACTAGCGAATAGGCTTACTTAATTAAGCCGGAATTTATTAATCCACGTAACCATTTCTATATTAAAAACTAGAGATCAACGTTTGATATTCTTGTATGGAAGTATTAAATATCTCAAATACATTTAAAACATGCAGGTGTATTCACTTTATTTAACTATACTGACTGTTTGTTTGGAGTTTTATACCTAGTACTCAAGGGCATCTCACTTCTATGACGACGGATTGCCCTTTTCACACAGTTCTTTGCTTAAATACGGTGGAAAACCTCGGGGGGAAAAACCCCACCTCTGTGATTGCCAGTGCCACATCGTGTGACTCACTAATATACCTGATGGTTGACAGATGGATTTGAATCCACGGATGACGTATGAAAGTACACAGACATGCTTACTGTTAAGCCACTATACAGGAGCACTATGCTGAATGAATGTTTTTTTTGGTTAGTGTTAAACGCCGTACTTAAGGTTATTTAAATCACAAGACGGTTTGCCAGCCCAAGGGGTTAAGGAAGCGTTGACACAACTGCCACAAAGATAGGACTGGTCATTCAGAGTAACCAATACAGAAACATCACAAACAGATCGACTTCATGGTGTCTCTATGCTTTAAGTTTGTTTGTTTGATTGGGGTTTAACTTCATACTCAAATAGTGGTATTTCACTTATAGGACGAGGTGCCAGCCCAATGGGTGAAAGAAACCACCATTGACACCACTGGCAATAAACGAAGACAGGACGGGACAAACACAGGATGACATCAACAGGACACAATACAGACACCACAAACAGATCGGCTTCCTGTTCCCTTTAGCCCAGGGCAACATGAAGCTTCCTCCAACCACCGGCATGATTGATTTGAACTAAACTGTTAACTTCAGTTAGGTTTGTGAACTGGTAACTTAAAACTGCAATCATTTCTTGGCCTACATTCATGTTCATCAAATTTACTTAGGTAAACTCGATCAAAATCAATACTACACTTAATACAACAAAAATACCAACAGAACAAAAAACAAAACACTGAACAATGAAAATACATTGATAGAATTGGTAGCTTTTTATTATTTTATCACAGATTCATATTGAGTCAGGAACAACAACCTTGATAATCGTTTCATATTTGTATTACATTAGTCTCTCCAGATGGTACAGAAGGCAATACATTCTTTATATATTTTTCTCACCTAGAAGAAGGAAATTAATCCCTCGATGTAATTAAACATTCTTACCTCGAAACAAAAATTTATCAAAACTTAATCAACTTATCAATCTCGGTTTGCTACACTAGTAAGACTTAGTCATATATGCAGAGGACTCATTTTGTTTTTTTCATGAAGCAACGCAATTCAATACAGAAGATATATTTCCTTCAAATAAAGCTAGGCCATCAGATTTATATGGACTTAGCTAATGTCCTAGCAGCTAGTGCAAACATTGTATAGACTGCATGCTGTTATAATCTGACAAAACCTTTATTTTTAATTCACAGAATTTAAAGGTTGATTTTTAGCGAAATACTTTTCTAAGCCCGTAATAAATCAGACTACAGGTCAGTTGATTATGTTTTTGATAATTTATTCCAACTGAAGAAATCGTTACTAAAAAAAATAAAATGTATTTTTTGGGGCTTTACTTCTTATAGTGTAGTATTCAAAAAATAAAAAAAAATAGTTATTTTCATACAATAGCACTTGAGTTTGAAAAAAAAAAGTTGCCTTATTTCATCTTTGAGCAATTCTAGTGGACATGTATACACATTTTTTTTAGACACCCTTGTGATGCCCAAACTTACTTGAATGAGAAATTTGAATATCGTCAGCCTGATATGATAATTGCCTAACTCATAATTTTGAAAAAAATCTATTTTTTGCCCAAGTCATCACCCATAGCCCGATGTATATGCTGCAAAATTGCCTGAATCATTGACCAATCACAAAGCTCATATAAATACAACAGTGCATATCTGCCTTTGTCAGATTAGTGAGTTAGGTCAAATTTTATGTAGTTTTTTTTTGGTTGTTTTTCTCAAATTGAGTAAAAATGAGTTAGACAATTATTGTAGCAGGCTGACGATATATTTTGTTTAACTACCATAAAGTTTGAATATTTAACTTCAAATAGAGGGGATAGAAAATGTTTAGTCCATTTCAAACCCAAGAGGTTCAGCATTGCAAGACCTTTGTAAAAATAATAATCAAAAGCTCTGAAAATTAAAAAAATACCAAGAATTTTTAAAAAAAGATGACTAAATAAGAAAGACCTCACTGCATATACAACATAAATAATATGTAATCTCAAACAGGTATAAAATATGACGGTTCAAAGAGCAAAACTGTTATGAAAAACTCAATTAAATTGAAAATCAAAAATTAATTTGATAAATAATCAAGATTTTTGACTTAACGAAACTAATAGGGCGTTCCAGCCCAATATGTGAAGAAAACCACCCTGGACTCTGTCAACAAGCAAAAATATCACAGGACAAATACAGGACACTCACTGGACAAAACAAATACATCACAAACAAATCAGCTTCCTGTTCCTCATTAGCTCAAAAAGTTCCCTCCAACCAAAGTAGTTCAAAGACTTATGAATCCACATATCACTAACAACAGGCTGGTTCTTTCTTAAAAGACGTATTTAATAAAATCTTGAATGTGAAGAAGCACATGAAAAAACAACAATGGATTTCGGATTAGAGAAATAAAAAAGGATTTCACTGTGATAAAATTTTATAATAGCAATTGTTATGGACTAAATCTCAAAATTAATAAGATAAATTGGTATTGCAAGTAGGTCACCTTAAAATCATTTACAAATTAATATTCACTTCATGTTTAAGCAATGTTATCCCCATCCTTTATCATTTGAGATTCTATATTTAATAAAATAAATTTGTACACTACAGTTTGATTGGAGTTTTGGGGCGTAGGCCTGAAAATTAAAACAAAATGAGAAGTACCAGGAGCTTCTTTCTCAAAATATCGTATGACAATAAAATCTCGGATGATATTTTACATGACCAAATTTTATGGAACGATATATTTTTGTCGTACATTATTTTATGAAAGTGGCCACAGGCTTTTGTCAGAGCCCATAATAAGCTATTTACGGCACTTGCTGTTTTATATGTACCTTTGTTCTGATCAATTGGTTTACTTGTTCTCTAACAGTTTTTTTTTAATGTTGTACACAAATCTTGACGCAAGAATAATACACAAATTGATTTGTTAGTTTGTTTGATTGGTGTTTAATGTCGTACTCGAGGGTATTTCACTTATATGACGACAGATTGTCCACTTCACACTGCCTTATTACGGTGGAAAACCGAGCGGAAACCTCGTAAAAACCAGCCCCGCGATTGCCGAAGCCACAACATGTGATTCGCTCATATACCTGATGGCAGTTATATGAAAAGCTTATACATCCTGTATAACCTTTTATACAATCATGACTCTGATCTACAATCAGACAAGGTGATCAAACCAAATAGAATCATCACAGAGATACTAAACATAGAGAATCAGAATGCTACTCATCTTAATGAGTAAACCAATAGCAAACTATATCTTAAAAGATTTCTTAGCTTCATAAAATGAAACTAATACATATTTTCTAGAAGCACTGAACACAAAAATACTGGTAAATACTGTAGCAAATCACTATACAAAAACTTCATTGTGCGTTTTGTAATTCATAAATTATAAACATAACAATCATCAATTCATATCATATATAATCCCTTTAACTGAAAACCAAATTCCCAAATACTGCTATCTCTCCTTGATACAAATGAATACTAAGACAAGAAGCTGTCAGATCAGAGAAAATACAAGAAAAATGTCACACCAGCATCACAACTACAAGGTAAAGGACAGCTCTGTTTTAACACTATTGACAGAGCAGGCTTCACATAGGCTTTACTCTATTTGAGAAACTGAGCCCTTTGTTGCATTTTGGTTCAAGCAAATGAGAGGAACATCCATCCCCATAAATTGCCATAATCACCCATAACATAGAGTTATGTCCCTTTTCTTGAGTTCTTGCTGAATACATGTTTGCTTGCCATTCCCAAGCCACCGTGAAAACTATGCATCACTTTAATTTCACATAATATCAAATGGGAGGTCTTTCTATCGATACTGGAGAGTCAGACTTCAGATGACAGCCATATTTCTGCCAGAGATCTATGGCTTTATTTACTAGAATATCACCAGTGTCCTCTGATATCTGTTGGAAACAAAACAATGAAAAGTTTATTGCGTTCATATTTTTCTCATCTATTTAAGTAAAGACAGTGTATGTAATTAAAGTCAAGACAACATGAACATAATTGAAAAGTTTTGAGCAATGTGTAACAAAAGATGAGCAAAATATTTAAATACTCCAATAAAAATGTCAATGCTTTTAAACGGCAGTGATCAATGATTTGTAAGTGCATTTGTCAATTGTAACTCCACCCGCGTATAAGTAACATTGAAATCCTTACTGTGTTTCTCTGGTCTCTGGTAAGCTACATAGCAGCCAATTAGAGTACGGCATAAAAGTTTTGAGTAATCAGATTTTGTTTATAACACCTTATTTTATGAATTGGTTCTTTTTAAGTGTCTATGGAATATATTGAATTTTGGTTCATTTTCATTAATTCTGGGTACTTCAATTACAAGAGGTGTGAGAATTATTCATAAAACTTTATCACAACAATATTTATATTTATGCATCTGCCAGAACAAAATGTAAATTTAATAATTTTAGCAAGCAAAGCACAGATGGAAATCATAAAATTGAGATGGGCTTTCCAAAATACTGCTGATGAAAGGCAAAAGAAACAGCCCAATACTGCACTGGCAACAAATAACGTTCCAAGACAAGACCTAAAACAGCACAATGATCATATCAACTGTGCATATTTACACTGAAACAGAAAGCAATAGTTGATACGAAGCTCCACACACTGTCACAGAGCATATAGCTTTTGGTTTTAATTCATAACTCACCCTAATTACATCTACTTACCGTGAACAGATATTTGATCATATCTTCTGTGGACGTCATACTCAGTAATGGTCTATGGAAGGTCATGAAAATAGAGACAGCGACAAACACCAGGATCATACACGATCCTCCTAATACCTTATCCCAGATCCTGAAACAATAGTTTATAATGTGACACATGTACAGGGTTTGTTTGCTTGATTGGGCTACCATTTAATGTCGTACTCAAGGGTATTTCACTCTATATATGAGATAATATGACAATGGATTTTCCACTTCACACAGTTTATTGCATAATTATGGTGGAAATTAAACCTAACGGATAGATTGGGGTTTCACATCGTGCTCAAGGATATTTCACTTTAATACATGCCGACCGTTTGTTCTCTTGCCTTTATAAAATGGTGGAAAAATGGGAGGAAACCTATTTGAGAATAAACAATGGCTTTCTGAATCTGCTTCACTCTTTAAGCAAGAATTTTATTAATGTTATTGGAGTCAGAAAGTCAACACTTAATGGATTTTTAGTAACTGTATTTTTCTAGCTTTTTTCGCTTCTTGTTTGTAGGAGATATAATACATGGTTGATTGATGGATTAGTGTTAAGGTATTTTACTATTGTGTTCCAACAATAATTGACACTAGCACAACCAAGATGTGAAGCGTTTCCATAATGTTGGAAAGGTAATTTTCCTCCATGGCTAAGTAAAGACAGTATTTCTACAGTTTAAACAAACTGGCCTTAGCCAGTGGGCGGTGTAATACAACATTATAACACAGCTAGCAAATGACAGAGCAACATTACAACAACAACAAAAATAATACTCTCAAAAGATTTGTTTGTTTGTTTGATTGGTGTTTAAAGTCGTACTCTAGGGTATTTCACTTATATGACGACGAATTATCACAATGTACACAGCCCTATTACTGTGGAAAACCGGGAGGAAACCCCTTAAAAACACCTTTGGGATTGCCGGAGCCACAACATGTGACTCACTCATATATCTGAAGGTCGAAAGGCGGACTCGAACCCATGAACAGTAAATCGAAGCATGTTCAGTTCAGGAAGCGCACTCGCTACCACTGAGCCACGGCCGCGGGCCCTCTCAAAAGAAGAAGAGCCCATAAAAGTTTAATCATTATCTATAATACCAGAGACATTTACTTTTCAAATGAAGTTTCTGGTAGGACTCCAGCAAAACAGCAGTGGAACCAATAAGAGATTGGGATGGAATTGAGCACTTTATAACGATGAAGATGATTGTAAAGTTTGAAATTCTTATCCTCCTTTTTTAAATACTGGTCAGTCTTGGCTGGCTGTGAAAAAAAACAAAATGTGTGGCTTACAGACCTTGCTGTCTTGAAATAGTAAATACACCTGCCTCAGTACCCTTTTGCTAGTACATGTATGCTTTCAGAAGACAAAACAAAATATCTATATAATCTAAACATAAAATTCATTTTTCTAGTTACCCTGTCACTAAAGGAACATTTACCCATGTAGGTTTGTTTTTCTTATCTTGATTCAGGTTTGACATCGTAAACAAGGTTCTTTCACTTATATAATGGTGGGTATTGCACATACATGTATGTTCCTTGCTAAATTATGATGGACAACCAGGAAGAATCCTCATAGAAACTAGCAACATGATTGCAGGAGCCACTTCATGTGACACACTCGTATGCCTGATTGTCTACAGATCGACTTGAACTCGTGAGTGGTGCATCAAAGTCTGCTTAGAATGCGTACATACTAACCCCTAAGTCTGGGCTGTGGCCTGTGGCCTCAATGTATGATGAACACAAAAAATAACCAACACAGAGGCCATTTTTAAAGAGGCATTTTACCACTGATTGTGGCAAATTTTGTCACTCGATTATCAATGAAGATTGTATTTAAAAGCACTTTTGCTTTATTTTTCACAAATGCACATTTATGTATTTAAAAATTCAGCAAATGAGGAGAAAATGCCAATGTTAGGTTATCTCACAAAATTTTACACAACCAATTTTAAGGTTTGCTGGAAAAGATAATATTTCAGAACAACTTTATAATTCCATGTTTATGTTCGCATATATATGAACATTTAATGCAAATAAATTTGACAAAACAATACTAAATTCTTTGTATAATAGAAAGATTACAACAAATTAAAATTTGAAACAATTTTGCTAATTGAATTCACATTTGTAAATCATAAATGCAATTCATAGCAGGCAAATATATGAATAGTTTTAAGCAGGATCTATTGTGATATAATTATTTTACTTGTATATTATACTACAGGATCTTACCAGAGACTGTAACGAATCTCTAAACTTTTCAAAATGTCTGAAGAATTGAGAAGTAATCCAGTAACTTGCTACAAGATCTTCTTCCAATTTAATCACAGCACCAGCCATAGCCATAAAGGCCTGGTTGTTCACATTAGATAGCTGCAATAATAATAATGACAAAACATTTCTTTTAACAACAAATTATGAGGTGTTTTAAAATTAACAAGGAATCATGAATGATACAAATTCACTTGGAAAATGGTATATTTTTCCAGCTCTCACCATGTCTTGTTTTTTATGAATTGCCCTCAACTGATTCAAGATAATTGCTAAATAACAATGTGTAAAGATCACTTGAATTAGGCCAATAAAGGCAATAATAAAGACAAATGAAATCATGACAAGGCTTCTTGGGAGAATAATTATGATTGTTAATTCCACATTTACATAAAATGGTTTGTTTGATTAATATTTAACGTCATACTCAATGGTATTTCACTTATATGACGATGGATTGTCCACTTCACTGTACACAGCCTTATTACGGCAGAAAACCGAGAAAAAAAAAAACTCATAAAAACCACCCCACAATTGCTAGAGCCACAACATGTGATTTGCTCATATACCTGATGTCGACAGGCGGACTCGATCCCATGAACATTAAATGAAAGCAGGTTCAGTTTAGGAAGCCGCCTTGCAACCACTGAGCCACAGCCGCGGGCTACATTAAAAGGAGGTGTAACACAATACTATTAATACAATACTATTAATACAATAGAAGTGTGCAAATTCCTACATTCATATCAAGCATGTTTATTTTTACTGACATAAAGAACAATGACAGTTTTGTTATTCTATATGACCAGGATTACCTATCCCAGTTGAAGGCAATGAATTAGCAATTTCAACTTGTTCAATAAAAGTTTATGACAGGCATATGTGTTAACTTTTAAGTTTTTGTGAATAACTTAACATAATTTTAAAAAGCGACATGATATTGATCTTTATTCTAAAAATTAAAACTAGTTCAAGAAATTTATACAACAATTATGATGTTTTATGAAAATCAGAAAAAAACAACAAAGCTGATTGAGTGATGACACATTTTCTTGAATGTAGTCCTTGAAGGCCAAACTTGTCTAAGACATTTTGAAAGCGTCGATGTGACAGTGTAAAGTTTTATAAAACTTGCCTACCACAGATAACTATATGTATGTAATGACAAGGGAAACACATGTGTATTTCCTAAACTAAGCTTATACAGTCCAATGAGTCCATGTTTATGTATTATTTCATAAGTGTGGGACTTTGTTTAAATTCAACAACTTCGGCAACAACATGACTTACCACCAATTCTTCTTTAAACTGGAGAGCCCCCTCTTCTATAAGAAACATTTTAAGAAAGACTTCATTTACTGGTGTGTCATCGTTGACTCTTCTCAACAGGCGGACGGCATGTAACAGATCCTCATATTGCTGTCGTCTCTGCTCCCAAACAAACTCATGGGAATCTTGATTAGCTGGTAAAATACCTTTTTCAAACAAAAGAAGGAAGACACAAGGATTATTTTGAAGACATATTTGATTCGTTTGTTTGTCTGGTACTTTTTAAACAAACTGCCCTTAGCCAGAGGGCCGTTCTTTAATGAAAATGCATGTAACTGTCTTGGTACATGTAGTTTGTCACAGGGAAGCCAGCACTGGCAGCAATCAATGACCACACAGAATTATTCCTAATGAGTTGGCGCTAAAACAGTATCTGTTTTTAAATCCTCATCTTCTCAGCCAATCCAAACCAATTCTGATTACATTCTCAAATTCTGTGGAATTTACCGAAAAATATATTATTGAGGGTAGAAAATGATTGCTAAATACGTTGACTTCACAGCCTGGCAATTCAAAATGAGTAAATCGCTAAATTCTTTCTGTAGTTTTGTTTTAACAGTGTGCGAAGTGTTTACCACAGAAACCCGATGCGGAAATCGAGTACAAGGAAAGGATGTCGAGGTATTGTCAATATCCAAATGATAAATATCAAACATCGACGGCCTTTTTAAAAGGACTAGGCATAATGTGGACTAGGTCAGAACGTGTTATAGCTAGACTGTAGTGCCTCCTTTTAAAAAGATTTTACTTTCGGTTTAGTTTGGATAAAAAATATCAATCCCAAGACATCTTTTGATGAAGCTGTACCGTTAGTTTGGCATACGCTATAATATAATGACGGTACCTGGATCTACTAGGCCTACAATATGTAGACGTTCAGATATACAGAATTCAGCACCTAGTTTCTCACCCAAAAGAACCTTCCATACTAACACACGGTACATCGCAGGAACGGGGAAACGCAAACAGAATTGAACCAGTTTCTCCAAATGCATAGGTTGTTCTTTGAGCAAAATTTCTATGGATTTCTTCTCTTCAACCGTCCTAAATCCAAATTTTTCGTAATAATAAGTTCTGAAGTTTCTTTCGTCTGCCATTTTGAATTGGCCCATATGATTCACTCGTAGTTTCGTACAATAGAAATAAGAAACATTATCACACCGTTATACATGTCTAATAAATAAATCTTTGCATCAGTTTAATAAACTCTTTCTATTTCCGTTTTATCTATTAAAATAAAATAAACAACAAATTTTGTACGGAATGCGGCTATGAATATTCATATGACAGACACCAAGAACATGGCAGTGGACATAAGTTCTATCAAAGCTCCTCCCGAGGCTTTGATCTTAAACGAGGGAGATGTGGCTGGAAACGTTTCCAGATCGGCTGTCGATCTGTCTCGAGACTTACAGAAGACAATGCTAAGGTTTGAATTTAGAAAATTTTTTCAGTTTACCGTTTGTGAAACTTTTTCGCACTAAGTAAGTTCTGTTTCTAATACACTCTTCATAGCGTTAGATGCAGAGTTCTGTATCTCTAAAAGTATGTCATACTTTGAGCTTTATTTAGAGACACTTGGCAAAAGTGCAGATAAAAGTGTTATTTAAATTTTTGACTATTTATGGATATTTTTTGTTCTATGATAATACCGCCAATAATTTTAATATATTTACTTTATTAAACTATCTGAGACATTTTTAAACTGTCTTTAACAAAAGGTTTCTTATGCCCATAGCGATTTAAGGTCGATTTTTGAAAATGGGTCCTCACTATTTATCTCAGAACTGATTTCCTTCACCCACTGGGCTGGAATACCATCATGTGATTGTGAGTGAAAAAAACTTTAGTGTGACAGTGTCTTTATACATCCATTAGGCCTAAATATGGGGTTTTCAATTATTCTATTAAAACAACAGACTCAAACAGGGAAGTATCTAGACTTTTCCAGAGCCATTTTAGTTATGGAAAACTTATGGGTGCCCAAACTATTTCAAGCCCAAACTAATGTCAATATATTAGTAGTATAAATGATGGGGGTTCTGGACCACTTTTCCTGGGGCCCCCCCCTCTGCCCTGGGCGGCTCCCAGTGGTAGTTCCGGTTGCCTTCTTGTATAGCAGATAGCACTCCACGTACATACGCTTTTGCCAATTGTATATATCAAGCTGATAACACTTCACGTACATAAGCTTTGCCAATTGTTTATGCCCAATAGACAACCAGAGGAGGGGCGCCACCCCGCCCCCCAACCGGCTACGTTTGTCAAAACCAGAGGAGGGGCGCCACCCCGCCCCCCAACCCAGGCCGAAACCGTTTCATATACCCATGCGCAGATAAGACTATATATATATATATGTACATAAATAATTGCTAATGTAGGCCGGGCCTTCTCGACGTACATAAGGTTTTGGTAATAGCTGTTGCCTTCTTGT
>JARFOD010082949.1:0-19226 GCA_031763545.1 Mopalia muscosa | reverse complement strand
ATCCATCCATCCATCCATCCATCCATCCATCCATTCATCCATCCATCCATCCATCCATCCATCCATCCATCCATCCATCATACGAAATTAACAAAATTAGCAGATATATAATTTTATATTCCACAAGAGTTTTCGACAGCCTCAGATCATGTATATTGTGTGTGATACGGAGTGCAATGCACTGGAGTCTGGGAAACCAAGTTAACGTCCACAGCCCTGTTAATGAGCGGGCATTAACTGTAGCTTAATGCCCACTGATGGATTTCACACAATAACCAAATACTGCTGTTTTGATAAAATCATTACGTTTAAGTACATTGGTATGGTTGGGTTTTGTATTTGTATCAGATCAAAGTGACATAGAACAGGCCTGATGCAGTGGGATAAACAGCGAGAACAAGGCTTAGATATGGGGGGTATATTGGCTTGCTAAATAATCACAGCACTGGTCTAACACCGGGCCGTCGTACAACGGCCTTTCATTCACACTGGTCAATAACATATCATATCATGACTTGAACTGGATTTAATGGGGCAGATCTAACCCTCAATGGATGACAGATAGCACATGGACAACCAGGATCCCGTGCACATGGTGGACAGGCTATGAGGTTTACAACGAGTTCAAAGACACAGCATGTTATTATGATCTACCACTCGCTGGCCAAGTCGTAACAATTATCAAAGCCGACAAACTACATGAGTAATGGTAAACGAGCGATTCCATTTGGGTTTATTGTTCCCAAACGTGGTAGAAAAATCGACAGTAAGGAAAGGTTGAAGTGGGCTCAGCATGAAAAGCAGACCTGAATCACTCCATCCATTGTGACTATCGGATGGAACCAACACAATTCAATTAAAATTAATATTAATATTCTATAACGCGCTATTTTAATTTTAATTTGAAGTCTACAGGTGAAACATGCTTCATCAGATACAGGCCTACAGTTCTACTTCTCCGTCTTTCTAGCTTGTTTTTGTTTTTGTTTCCAACCTATACTGATAAGTTATCCTAGGCAAGCTTAATTCGATGTAGCCTAATTTGCCGAATATCCACCGATTCTCTCTGTCTTCGCCGATACGCTGGGTGTCTTTTAGTGCTTTTCTTTTAATGATTCAATCTAAAATAAACATGCATCAAAGCTGGTCTTCTCATTGACGCGTTAACTAGCGATCATCTCTCCTCTGCTGGACCTGCTAGTGGGAATAGTTAACCCTCTTCTGGTTAGTTCTATATGATACAAAATAAAGAATAATGTTTCAATCAGGAGTATGTGACAAAACACACAAAAAATAAATATATAAATATATACAATAAAAAGTAGAACCTAGGCGGAATCGAGGCAAAGCGGAAGGCAGTAGCTTTATCAATTGTGATTCCGTACTAATGGCATCCATATATTAGAAAAATTGAGCAGTTCTATTTCACTTATAGTATCCTGACCTCTTCAGATCATACATACACCGAAAGGTTAACAGAGAGCATATATAAAGGTTAGTTTAAATGTCATATAAATATTCGTAGTTAATTCATTTTATATATAAATTTATTTGTGTATCAAATGTTAATTTTGGCAATTCATATGCAAAATATATTGTATAAAAATATGTTTCCAATATAT
Source organism: Mopalia muscosa (assembly GCA_031763545.1). Taxonomy (NCBI): domain Eukaryota; kingdom Metazoa; phylum Mollusca; class Polyplacophora; order Chitonida; family Mopaliidae; genus Mopalia; species Mopalia muscosa. The sequence goes on along the minus strand of JARFOD010082949.1, from coordinate 17,604 downwards.
GAAATATACTGAAGTATACCAGTATGGTATCAGGTAAGGCTACCTGGCAGTTCGATTCTTCAAATGACACCGCTTCAAGTAAAGAAGTTTGGTGCAGTATTGTTTCTGCTATAGATATAATAACAAATTTTTATATTTTTTTAATTATATTTATTCCCGACCTCCATAAATATGATGGTAAATTGGAAGACAGCATGAATTCTTCTCAGTATTGTTTCGTCAAGTCAAAGTTTCAGTTAAACGCGGAAGTCTTATGAGAATTCTTAAGCATGGTGTGGAGCATTAATTATAGGCATATATTTGAGTAATTGCGCAGCCCTTATGGTAGCTGTCATTCGATCCGCCTCTGACAACCTTATTAACAACGTACATAAGAACTTTTTTTTTCTATTTAATAAGATAATTTTCTCCTATTACTTTCCAATGTTAGAGTAGCTCAATTAACCTCTAGGTTGGATTAGATTTATGGATAGATCTTCAATGACTAGGCTTTATTAATGATCGCCTTATAAGATATCGAAGACACGGCTGTCTTTTACAGAAAAGGAAACAATCAGGGGAGGTAATTACGGCTTAGTTAACAACCCCTCAATTCCATGGTCTTTGAAGGCACTTCGAGGAACCTCACAAAGACTGACAATTATCCGTGGAATCGCAGACAGGATTTTGTGGGTTAACAAACTCAATAAACTACATCCTACCTTCAATCAGTCGAAGGGAAAATTAATCAAGCGGAGCGAACAGGTAATGTCCTTCCAACGGAAGTAAGTAAAAGTGCTCCGAAATTTGAGGGTTTGCAGGAACGCGAAATACAACATGGGTTCTTCTTATTTTTTCCACTTGTAAAATCTATCGAAAAGACCGTAACCTTCTCTTCCCAATATGATTTGTTTCTGATTGATTTTCGCTTTCACCATTAGCAACACTTGCAGTATTGAGTATATACCCTATGGATTTTCTCTGTTTGAAATGAGAGAGGAGCGCCACAATGTATGCCATAATATAGGGGTCGGGAAGTATGCGTAAAGGCCGAATATGGCCAATAGTGCTTTCATAGTTTCCCCTTCAAAACAAAGCAGAGACAAAACCACTAAACTGACTTAAGTGAATTAAGTGATAATCCACCTTTACGCTTAAGAGTGTCACGAATCAGATTTTGACAAACGAATAAAATTTAAAAAAGCGGATCACAATGTATCATTGGTTAATACTTTGAACATTTCCATAATGAATTCATTGGACATCATGCAATACTCTTCTATCTAATAACATCATATAACTGTATGTTTGTACCACGATATTTTCTCAAAGAATTGGTGAACAGGTATCAAAGAGGCACTAGCCAGAGACAGCCATCCAGCTGCCCCAAGTAATTAGCCTGTAATCTTCCTTCTTGGCCATGCGCCCAACCTCCTCACCTATATTATTGGTATTCTAATCATTATAACTTGGATGGAGGAACACACATTTTTTGGCGAAAAACAGGCTGATTTAAATGAATTGATATATCATTGTGGGTTCGATTCCCGGACGGGTTTCAACCTGCAAATTTTCTGAACTAGAATCTGTTCAAACTGAGAAAGTGTTATCCCAAAATAACGAAAATACTGTTAAACTTCACTTTCTAAAAGACACAAAAATTATTCATTGATATATATCTCTACATTGCACGCTCCAATACAAAATCGATTAAAAAATTCAAAGGCTAAATGTTAGAAAGTTTTTTTGATTTAAGAAAACAATTTTTTGGTGCAAATCGCCGTGATTGCAGTCTCAAATGCACTTCCCATCAATATACGAAATTGAATACAGACATGAAGAGTATATGCTGTATTTTACAATTAAGGTCAATTACAGTTTAATAATTGACCATGTGTTCAAAACTCAAGAAAACTACTTTGCTTGTCCAGTGATGCTAACATTCGGCTGTGTCCGACTTCCTTCAATATTTTCAACTTTTACAAATCAACTGAAGACCGTGTGTTAAAGGAAAGGAGTTGTTGTATTCAAATATGGCCTGCTTTATTTTACAACTTTTAGCTCACTATCTACTGATGATAAAAAAACAATCTACTCTATTCTTACAAAGGCTTACAAAATGAAAGTTTAGAAGAAAAAAAAAAAAAAAAAAAAAAAAAATCATGTGAGCTGCCGTAGGTCAATCTTTAGTGGAAACAATTTTGATTTATGAATAATGAAATTTGTTAGTGTCTTTAAAAGGAAATTGCATTGGTCATCAGCTGCATGACATTATAGCAAAGTCCTGGTGTATTTATATATCTGCAATTTGTCTGGCTACGGTCGCACAATTTACATCGTTTAAGCGAATATATCACTACTCAAAATATACGTAAGTCTTGGAAGAGAGAACGCCTCCGGTTTTAATCAAATGCCTAGCTGCTTGTTTTGGTGATTTATACGTCTATATTTGATGTCTTGATGTCAGACCGTGTCAAGATTAATTCAGGACTTCCATTTTTGCCTCAATTCGTCGAATAAGCTGCCTATTTTCATCACTTTTCTCTATCGACATCCTCTTTGATAAAACAGTTGTGTTTCCCATACCTCCATGATTTATCTCATCATAGGTGCTATATAACGGTGCTGGCAGCTGTAGAGAAACGATGCAAACTAAAAACGATAGGCGGTTTGTTTGTGGTTTAACGCCTTATTTAATGCTATTCCACTCACATGTCGGCGTGTCAGCTCAATTGGTGAAGTAAACCACCATCGACGCAACTGCCAACAAAAGAAGACAGGACTGGAAATCATTTAGGAATCCCAGGAAGCACAGGTAAGAAAAATATATCAATAAAGCTGAAAATGTCACACATGAACTTCGAATATTCTCATTCTTGTATACGATCTGTGTATTCAGCTGCTATAGCCTTTCCCTCTTTCGACGTCCCCCATAAGCAATGGGGCGACTGCTATGTACCTTGTTATAGCGAAGGCCGGCAACAGATAACACTATTTCTCACTGGCCGCACAACGATTAAACAACGATTTACTCTCTACTGTCAGGCGAGGTCATGGAACGGAGAGATGAATATCGTATTGAAGATAAAAAGATAAGGTCTTTTCGACGGTGTTCAGCGGCCTTGAACTGGCTACGGCTTTAATAAATTGTAATTAAATTCGAAACCAGTTCTTTATAGTTGCCTCTTGGATCAGATACTATTAACATGTTGGTTTATTAGGGCGTAATGCCGTTCTTAAGGTTATTTCACTCATTATGACTGTGAATTAAACAAAATCTCCACGCCACTGGCAACACACACAAAAACGGAAAGCACATAGACATTACAAAACAGATCGGTTTCTTGTGGCCCCTTAGTTCTGAGAACACCGAGGCCACAGGAAACCTCCCATCCATCCCCCCATACACGGATAATGAGCAAAGTCCCTAGATTAACAGAATTCAGAGAAGAGAGTACTTGTATTTTGATAACAAGCCAACATTGAATTTAAATGTAATAACAATTTGCACACATTTTTTTATTAAAAAAAAAAACAAACATTTTAGCAAATATCATACATGTAGGATGTAAAGAGAACTAATTACATACCATGACAATTAACTAAGGTCATAACTAATGGTATGTATTAGTTTGAATAAAGAGCATAATGGTATTATAGATGGCCACTGTCATATATACATCAGTTTTAGAGAATTAATCTTACCTCAAGCTTCACCAGTTTACACCAGACATAGTACATTATTTAAAGAACATTCAGTTAGTTTAACTAAGAATAAACACTAAATATGAGACAATTCTATGAATAATGGGTTTAACTGGGTCTTCACATGGTACTTATGGTTAGGTATCTCATATGGCAGTTATCAGCCAATTTGGATGGAAAAAACCACTGTTGATGTCAAAGATAGCAACCATGGAAGATACAAGAGGGAACACAGACTTCAAAAAATGGATGCAAATGACAGAATTACCAAATAGGTTGACTCTGCAGGAGAATGGGTGTTGGTGGGTGGGGTGTGTGAGGGGGTTGATCCATGAGGCTCGTCTTCTAAAAGTACCTGGATAGTTATAAATTCTTCCAGAAAAACGAATGTTAACAAAACAAATTGTGTGACTCAGTTTAAATCATGTTTTAAGTACTGCATGTAGATCATGTGTAAGGCACTTCAATATAAAAAAATCTGTGCAATAACACCTTGCAACCTAAACATAGATATGTACCTCTCAACCCAATACATGTATACCAGGAATCGAGAAAATTATCCAGGTATTCCAGATGTTAATGAAGAAAGGTTTTTTTCTTTTGCCATAATTGGTCAATATACTCTACATAAATTGGTGTCTTTTAAAAATAAAGTTCCACTTGCTGACATGTTATTCACAACCAAACTAAGCCAGCACTGCTGATTCATCTGGAAAATACCTGTATACATGTAGGATAAGGGAAATGAAACTAAGAAAATGAATACTTCACACAAAAGCTTCAATCATTTATGAAATTAAAGATATGATTGGAATACTGAATAAATTAACTATTGTCTGATAAACAATAAAGATTACAAAAAAAGAAGTTAAAGTTAAACAAAAAAGAACAGACAACCAGTAGTACACAGCACATGTGATTGGTGGGGAATATTAAATAAATCCATAAATAGTTAACTTATTGTTGATTAAATCTTTGTCAGTTTCTAACATTCTGATTCACAATCTCATATTTGTATAGGTACTATCATTAAAACAGTGTAGTTGGTTATAATAATGACAATTTTCAAATGTAATAAAATCTATGTTGTGGTTAACTTTGTTTCCAAACAAGTATTGATATACATGTATATCAATGAGGAAAAATAGTCTCATTCAGATTTTCTTTATACAGTTCATTTATTTAAATTATCTTTACATCTTTCAATGGTTCAGAAAGAACAAAATACTTTCAACATCTTGAGCATATGTTTGTGAAAAGAAAAACGAAGAGAAACCTAAGATAGAATAAATTTCAAAGATGTAAAGGAGCAAAAAAAGCAACTTGAAAACAATCATGATGTACAAAATTAAAAAAAAGGTATCAATAAAGATATGTTCTAGGTAAAACAGTTTTTTCTTGTAAAATGTAATAGGGCCATGTAAAATGTATCTGCTTTGGGACTACATGGTTGAAAACAATGAAATTTTATATTCAAGAATATATCTTTTTCAAATCGTTTCTTCTACTCTTGTCAATTTAATACATTTCTTTCTTCAACTTACAATGTTATTTGAAATGTGTATATGATCTATTTACTAAAGTCATCATAATTCTATTTTTTCATTTGGGTTATCTTCATCATCTGATTCAGAATCTTCGGTGATTGGGTCAGCTGTTTTAGTGTTGCTCTCAGCCATCTGTTTCTTAATGGCCTCCAGCACATCCTCAGCTCCCTGTACTTTAGGTTGAGGTACTGGGTATTTCAAATCTTCATCTGTGCAATAATCTAGAAATAATAAAATTAAATATTTCTAAAACAGTTTTTTGAAATAAACATTGGACTACTAATCTTATTTAGATGTACTGCATCTATATACCTTCCAGTGGACTTTGTCACCGGAGGTACTGTACTGCACATGTATGTACCTTCCAGTGGACTTTGTCACCAGAGGTACTGTACTGCACATGTATGTACCTTCCAGTGGACTTTGTCACCAGAGGTACTTTACTGCACATGTATGTACCTTCCAGTGGACTTTGTCACCAGAGGTACTGTACTGCACATGTATGTACCTTAGTGTTTCCAGTGGCCTTTCACAGGAGGTACTGTACTGCACATCATGTATGTACCTTCCAGTGGACTTGTCAATGGAGATATTGTACTGCACATGTATGTACCTTCCAGTGGACTTGTCACCAGAGATTGTACTGCACATGTATGTACCTTCCACTGGACTGTCACTGGAGGTATTGTACTGCACATGTATGTACCTTCCACTGGACTGTCACTGGAGGTATTGTACTGCACATGTATGTACCTTCCAGTGGACTTGTCACCAGAGGTATTGTACTGCACATGTATGTACCTTCCAGTGGACTTTGTCACCAGAGGTATTGTACTGCACATGTATGTACCTTCCACTGGACTGTCATTGGAGGTATTGTACTGCACATGTATGTACCTTCCACTGGACTTGTCATCAGAGGTATTGTACTGCACATGTATGTACCTTTCAGTGGACTTGTCACCAGAGGTACTGTACTGCACATGTATATACCTTCCAGTGGACTTGTCACCGGAGGTATTGTACTGCACATGTATGTACCTTTCAGTGGACTTGTCACCGGAGGTACTGTACTGCACATGTATATACCTTCCAGTGGACTTGTCACCGGAGGTATTGTACTGCACATCTATATACCTTCCAGTGGACTTGTCACCGGAGGTATTGTAAATGAGGAGGTTAAATGAGGAGACTCTAGCTATCAAGATGGCAGCTGCTATGAAGGTTCACCCTCCTTTTCCACTCTATAAGGTAAGGCAAGCCCTCATCATATATTACGTGGCTAGCTTTGAATACAAAAATTGACATTTGTATCAAGATTTCTACAGGATTGAAAACTCCAAAAAAACTCAAACCAAATACTTGTCTTTAATTTCACTCGTAGATTAAACAACATGTAGCAGATAAAAAAAAATAAAAATAGGAATATCTTTATTTTAAAATATGATTTAAAATACAAAATGTATTTAGTTGTTCTTCAGTTTCGAATTTGACATGTCAAAATAGCAAAATATTTGACAGTCCACTAAACACATTTTGGTTAGTATTATGTGTATTGTAATGGCTGAAGACATAGTTAGGGACATAGACAAAGCTAATCAACACACCTGTTATTTCCAAACATATAGTTCTCTCCGTGACATCATCAGGAACATCTTTATTGCGGAATATCACCATCATGTTTTCTTCAAAGTCTTCAAACAGAACTTCACACTGCAACAAATAAATTACCAAATGTATTCACTAGCAAGAACATTTCTTAGAGGCAGACTCCGCCTTACATTCAGCACTAGTTAGATGAGTTACTAACAGACAGGTGTTAACATTGTGCTCAATGGTGATCACAAATCATTATTCTGTCACCATTCTAATGACATTGTAATGTTATAATGGTATGGCAAAGGCATTGGTATAGTGTACTCAAAGTCACAATATAGCTGTCTCATTTGTTTGTTCAACAAGGTAAAACACCTTTTGAGAATGGCTCTGGTTGAGTTCGATAAAATGTGGGTAAATGGGGTTGATTGGTGTTTTATGTCCTGCTTAAGGTTATTTCACTTATACACTGGCACAATCAAGATATACAGTGTTTTGCTATTGTTGGAAAGATATGTCTTATCTAACAAAATCATAAAAAACACCAAATATATTTTTGAGCCCACATTATCTGACAAATGCAAATTCACTTTGAATCTTTTAGTTTCTATGTAGAATCCACCAAAATCTGACGTGTCTCAAGTAGGCATTCAAAGAGTGGCTATTAATTCAGTCCATATGTAAACTATCACCAAGGCAAGCTAATTTGTTACCTGGTATAATGCCATTAATCTTCAACACTTTATCAAGGACTCTGAAATATGCTTACTGATGAACTAAATTAAGGCCACAGCTTTAACTATTTGTAATAGGTTTGTTTGATTGGGCTTTAATGTTATACTTGAAGCTATTTCACTCACATGAAGAGTTTCCCTACCATGATTTACTTGACAAACATTTCTGCATAATTCCATATAGTTCCAGTTATCAGTCCAGGTTGCCCAGGATTTGTGTATTCCATCTGATCACATGACTATTTATACTCAACTGATCCGCTGGCACCAGCTCACCTACCAGGTATCAAAACTATATATATACAGTCCACACCTATGCAATAATATTGGAATATTTCCAACAATTTATCACACTGTCACAGGCATTTTGTCAAAGTATGACACATAATCAGATAAAAAAAAAGTTATGAAATAAAATAAAAGAATCAGTACTCACAGTTGATATCATAGTTTTTTGAAGATCACGATTAACAACAATGTTATCCAGACTCACTGGGCTGCCATCTTTAGCAGACTGTCTGATAATAGTCTTCCTGCCATCCACAGTTGTCTGCCCATAGTTGTTTAGACGTCTACAGAACTCTTCAAACAACTCTGTCAGGTGTGTCTCAGACCTGGCATAGGGAGCCTAAAAAAAAATAAACATATGTTACTGCTAATATTCATTAGTCTCTTTACAACACAAGGCTTCAACAACCTATTTCATTCATATGGCAGAGTGCCAGTCTAATGGATACAAATGTTTCTTTGTTTGCTTGTTTGTTTGACTGGGGCTTAAAGCCATACTTAAGGTTCTTTCACTCCAATGACATTGGTGGATGTCGCAATGTCAGACTGTTGTTTTTAGTCAATTCTGATTGACAGGATTTATTGTTTACCCTATATCTAAATTGCCAAGATGAATAACAGTATCCAGTCAGCCAAGCTTATATATCATTCCTGACTTAAATTTTACTTCTACTTAATATAAGCATAAAGTAATTATTATTTTGAATTATTGAGAACAAAACACTATCATGGAATGATCATGCCCCTGCCTTTTTATACATAAGCCCAAATGAGCGATATAAGGCCCATTGTGCTGATTATATAGTATATCCCTAAACTCCATACTGCCATAATACACTGCGAAAATCATCCTGGAAACTCCTTGAGGCTGGCAGCCTAGTAAATCAAATAATAAAAGTAATTCAAGGGAGATAATTACAGGCATATATTACCTCCCTTGGATTTAACACACTATTGAATAAAATGTTAAACAAAACTTACCAACTTACCCCTACAAATAACCGAAAGGAATAGAGAAAAATAGTATAGTCACCTCATATCGACCATGATTTCCATTGCTGTCAATCCTAAAACTCCCAGTCTTGATGGTTCTCTTTGGGTCGACTTCACTGATCTGGAAGAGGATTTCATCTACTACTGCTCTGCAAACTAATTGAAAATAAGGTGGTTAAAATTGTAGTTGTGTAGGATTAGTGCAATGTACATATATATTTATTAAAACTGAAGTGATTACTGTTGCTCTGCTTATCTGCAGTTACTTGTATGAAATATTAAGCAAATTGATACTAATATTATGCTTACACACATAAAACATATTTGATAAATCAACAAATTTAATGCAGTCTAGTTAATAACTTTAGATATTTAGTTTCTTAATAACTGGCAAGCTTATATAATTCAAAATAAAGTCTTTCGAATTCTGTGAACTTCCTTGTATAAAGTGTAACTGACAGTTGACTTGGTGCAGATAGTTAAGCATGCAAACCTTACATCCATTCCTGATATTGCTATTAACGAACATGATAAACACGTCTCTTAAAAAGTTAAAACACACCTTGACACTGTAAGTTATCCTCTGCCAACACACATGCAACACCTAAAAGCGTTACTACAGCTGTAAAGGTCAACCTGAAGCCTTTCATCTTTTCCCCTGTAAAAAGGATACATACGGTAGTTAGTGACATCCATACATCTTGTGACTCACTCACATACCTAAGGGGCGAGAGACAGACTCGATCCTGTGAACGATATATCAAAGTAGGCTTTAGAAAGCGCACTCACTAACCACTAAGCCATGGCCGCAGGCCCTAACTGAAATAAACCCATGCAGTCAACATACAATTATGCATAATTATCTCTCAGTGTAATACTCTAAGATATATTAATGATATTAGAATTAGGCCTAGCCTAACGGAAAGATCCAGGCTTCATGGGATACATATCCAAAAAAGTCCCAAACGTTAACTCAATACCGGTATAAAGCTAGCCTACATGTAGGACCAATCTTCTCAAACTTAAAAAGGTTAGCCTCTCTTGACTTAATAGGCCTACTACGCTATTACATGATAAGGAAGGGTTGTGTCTTATCAAGTAAATGAGAGCGGCGTAGCGCCATATACGATTAACGAATGTAAATAAATCAAAGCATCACAGTTAATTTAGATCTCGCATAGGCCTACACACATACCAACGCAAACTGATGAACAAAGATCAGCGAGACACTCTAATATTAGTGTCAGTATAGCATGTGCTATATAATGACGGTACCTGGAACTAAATATTAGTTAGCACTGCGTATAGAAACTATTGGTTGCGAAATTTAGCCCCTCTGTGAGGACCACCCAGCAATTTACCCGGCCACTGGTTGACAGCCACGCGTGTCAAATCCAACGTCCCCTACGCCATTGAAAATATATTAATACTTCGAAATTGACCAAATAAAACACGATGAGGCAATATATGACATCATTAATGCACCAATTCTAACCATCTAAATATAATTAATAAAACGCAAGAAAATATTATCCAAAAAGGTGATCATTTCTAATTTATTTTCAACAATTAAGCGACCACCATTTTAAAATTGTTACAAGCAGACGATTATTTTCACAATGCTTTTAAAAGGTAAACATGCGTTTAGTTTGTTTGGGTGAGGGTTGACGCCGTATTTGAGGTTTTTCACTCACATGGCGGCGCTTCCTTCCCATGGGTGGGTAAAACAACCCTCGACGGCACAGACAACAAACAATGACAATCCGAGGACGTAGGCCTACCGGTACGCAGTTACGTCTAGACTTCACTGACTAGTTCTGATCTCTTCCAGTGGACAATTTGACGATCGACGGCAACTTATCAGTCGTAGCTTTGGATGTGGCATAAGCTAATCTGCATCTCTGCTGCGTCTGATCGCAAGTAATTGACATTCGTACGACTGTTAACAACAAGTTCCAGTGAGTTGCGTCTAGTTCCAGTGAGTTTCGTCTAGTTCCAGTGAGTTGCGTCTATAGTCTCTGTGTGGTGAATGAAACAGTTTTCATCTACACAACTTTATAAACAAAACTCTCAAAGTGTAATAATTTATTGGTTTCTGATTTTCTCCACGGGAGAAAAAGTTTTTCGTTAACTGAGACAGCTCATGAAGGTTAGGCTAGCCTTGTAAGCATGCTGTTTAGTGTTAGTCAATAGGGTTAGATCAAAAAATTTCACTAGGGTCCAGACCTTTTTGAAAAGTGAATGGATGAACTTTGAAGAAAGTAAAATAAAATGGTGTGGCAATTTTTAAAATTTATATTTGATTGAACATAAACACCCTGATTAGTAGGCCTACAACAACTACGGTAACCATTATTTCACTTCCAGAATTCCAATTCAACATTTTGCCTAGCAACAAATTCAGTATTTTACTCTATACATGTAATTCAGCAATGGAATTCAGTTCTTGGTACATAAAAATGGAAAATTGATTTGATAAAAAAAAAAAATCATTTGAAATTTGCAAAAACTGCTGATTTGATTTTATAAAGGGGACTGTAAAACAGCCTAGATCTAACCCTGAGTTATGTTATGTAGCTGAGAAAATCAGCTCTGTTCACTTATTTATCATATTGCCATTTCCTTTGCCGTCATAAGTGTTTGCCAGTTGAATGTCCGAATTATTAAAAATGGCAAACATATAGGTCCAATGTTTGGGCTAGCTGTTATGGAGGAAATCACCGTCCTGTTTACAGAGCTAGATGAAGGTCCAATGGTGCATAATATAATCTAAACAAATCTGAATAATTTGGAATTTGTTCGCGTATATTAGCTCTGAGATGATTGGACGATAAACACATAATTGTGTTACTGTAGTTTAGTTGAAATGATCGTGCATTTAGGCTACTGTCTACTCACATGTCAAATTTATTTAGAAATATTGTTTTGTAGATCAATCTTAGTTATTCTCACACACTTCTAAAATCACCAAATTCCCCCAGCAATTGCATTCAAGCATGATTCTTTTCACCCACAAAAGTTTACACTGAAAAAATATTTTTGAATGCCATGTGTTTAATCACAGCACTCATACAAACTCTCGTCATTCAAAGAGCCTAGTAAAGTTTTATCATCAATAGCGATTAAACCCAGACTGACTTATTAACCCAACTTTGGGTGCCTATTTGAGGCACTTCAAATAGTACGTATGACCAATTCAAATGAATATCCAATCTTTAAAACATTTCTAAATATATTTATTATATTCCAACATATATTCTGCATGCTAATGGACTAAGATAAAACGTTTGTCAAACACTGTAATTTATGTAATTACACAGGTCTTTCATACAGTATACTATCTAAAGTGAGGACAGTGTTAGTAAAGAACACATCTCAAAGCACTGCTGTCATCGGAAGAGCATGGTATTCTTTACTCAAGCCTTGGGAATGTGAAGTGAGTCCACGTAAACCAGTACCAGACAATATCCTGAAACCTCTGTATGCTACCACTGGTTACCCAGGAGAGACCAGAGAATATATAGAAATCAAAACACCAGCACAGATAAACAGTTTGCGAACAGCCTGCTCAATTGCCAGGAAGATTTTGAAATTAGCTGGTCAGGCAGTAAAGGTATTGTTAACTTTTTATAGTCTTTTGATATATTGGAATTTACTGATTAATTATTTCATCTGAAAAAAGGAAATCATATGTAATAACTAGTGTTATTATTGAAAATAAATATATCTTGGCAACATATTACATGTGTGTGGTGTACATTGTATAAAATTAAATGATGAATCAAATTAACATTCTATCGTGTGTTTTGTTTAGCCTGGTGTTTCAACAGACGAGATAGATGAATTGGTACACAAGGCATGTATTGACCACAATGTGTACCCTTCTCCACTTAATTACCACGGTTTTCCCAAATCTGTGTGTACATCTGTTAACAATGTGGCCTGCCATGGGATACCAGACAACAGGCAGTTAGAAGATGGAGATATCATCAATATTGATGTTACTGTAAGTTTAAGCTTATATAAAGGTCTTGTTAAGTATTGCATCCTTGTGTATGCTTATAAATTTATAACAGCCAATGAGAAGGATGCTTCTGGGAGCATTCCAGATGCCCTGGTGATCAAGGTGCAAAGGGTCCACAAAAAGCTAATCTGTAGGAGTGTATCTGCATTGAGCGATTCCTTTTTCATGCCCAAATTAATGTCAATATATTATTATTTTCATAAATTCCTATTAAAATCAAGCTAAAAGGGGATTCAGAACCCTGATTATGGTCTGAAAAATTTGGGATAGGAACCTGGGATTTTTTTCTAGAGACCACCCTGCCTTCATACTTAAGTCTTATGAGGGAAATAACCTTGAATATGACATTAAACCCTGATTAATAGTTTATTATTTTATTAAGCAAAAAGTAACAGTACTAATAACATCAGAAAGACACACACAAATTTTCAGAAGTCAATCTGGCATACATAAAGATTTACAATTCTTGAAAACCCTGGAAAAAAGTAGTTACTTTACTCTGAATGTTATAGGTTAGTGTTTAAAGTATATTTTAAAATCTTTCTCCTCTTTTTAATATACCAATTTACAAAGAATACATTTTTTTCCTTTCCCAGAATGTGGCCATCTTGTAGCTGTAATAAAGCCAGATCTAACTCTCAAGATTAATGTATGATTTGTGATTTATCTTTTTTTTTTTTCAGGTATACCACGATGGCTATCATGGTGACTGTTCTGAGACGTTTTTTGTAGGCAGTGTTGATTCAGACGGTCAGAGATTGGTAGAGGTGGCCAGGTTGTGTCGAGATGAAGCCATAAAGGTGTGTCATGATGGGGCTTACTTCTCTGAGATTGGAAACAAAGTCAGGTTAGCCTATGTATCTTTTAACAAAATAATCTCACACAGTGTTTATATAACATTGATCATATTCTAATACATGTAGTACTAAGTCTTGAATAGTTAAGATAACCACCCTCAATCTCAAGTGCATGTAACGACAAGGCAAGACAAGAACAAGGACATCACAAACAGGTTGACTGTGTTGTCCCTTAGCTTTATGAGCATTAGATTCAAAAGTAGCTCTCTGCAATCACCTATATTGTCATCTATGTCAAGGGTATATAGGGACAAACTATCGTTCAATCTTAATAAGCAATATATATCTAATTCGATAATATATATCTCCAGTACAAATATATAAAAAAAATATCTGGAAATAAATGAGAGATATCTGACTGTTACTTATGTAATATTTAACTGACTTGGGAATAGCTGGAAATAATTTAGAGATGTCTGTAAATGATAAAGATATCAATCTAAATGAATCCGATATATATATTTAATTAGTTTAGATATATCCTACTTACAGATATCTGTAAATGATTTGTATTCTAGGCGATTTCAGATTTCTCTTAATCAGCAAATATCATGATTACACATCAAACATCAACTACCCCATGGACCCATAATGTCAGTGTAGTTGCTTGATTTAAGTGACATTTTGGAATGGTTGGAGATTCTGTTCAGGATTCCATGTATTTTTTCCCAGAACTTGAATATTTAAATATTTTAAGCTGTGATTTTAGTGAAACATTGGCAACTCATTGAGCAAAACAAACCACATATTGCTGAAGCTATCATGTTAATGGGTGTTTCTATAAAATATGTTTACATGTATGTTTAGACTGTAATGACTGTTAGTGTGTACATGCTGCTACATTTATTACTAGCCTGCATACATGTACATTTGTTTGACATTAAGTACAGCGTTAAATCACATTCAAACAAACAACTTCTGGTTGTACCGACAGCACATAGCTGATTTGTTGGGGCATCTTGGTTTTGCATCTTGCCAATGCCCAGTCTTGTCATTACTTTCATGATATGTCTTTTTGGGTGTTTTAAATGTTAAATGATATCATATGCTTGAAATAATAACCTGACAAAGATTATAAACCCCAATCAAAACAAACAAATAAAAACTTAAAATATTGCTTTGATAAAATATTTATAACTGTTGTTTGTTTCAGTGAGATCTGTGAAAAGAAAGGCTTCACAGTGATGCCAATGTTCTGTGGACATGGGATTGGTCAGTATTTCCATGGCCCACCTGACATCATTCATACAGGTAAAGTTACTTATCCCTTATATCAGAAATACACACAAACAGCACTTACACACTAGCAAATAATTTTACAGAAGCACACATTTCAAAGATAATTTGGCTTTATCAAGTGTTAACGGAATTGTTGTGTGTTATCTTTTACATACACAGCTATAGATACATATATCTGTCTGTCCAAGGATGGTTTAACACTATTTTTTCACACCAAAACAAAAGGTTACATATGTCGTGTTGAGAAAAAAGATTTGCTTGATAATTTATGGAGTGTATTGTGTATTAGTTTAGAAATTGCTTGAACAACTCTACGATGGAGAGATTGAACAGACTTAGCGAATGAATGGCAACATATTTGAGTTTTATTTGACATCATTTAGACAAACTGAACAAATTGGTGCAAACCAGACACACTTCATTTTGCTTTTGGGTTAACTTGTGTAAACTTATTTTCTAGTAGTAAAGACTTGTGCTACTTGTTTACTACAAGTACTACAGGCCTTATTTGTTTTTCACATGACCGTTCAGGTTAGTGGAGGTTACACAAATGAACATTCACAAGTCTAGAACAGTCACTGTTCATGCAAACTTAAACAAGGTTTAGACTGACCATAATCTGCGTTTATTTAAGTATGAACCATTTTTTGAATCACTTATGACATACATTATATTAAACAAAAGTAATTGTTTTAAAATAAACTAGATGTGCAGCAGAGACCAATTATAACATTAATGCATGGCTTCTATTTATACAACGCATATACAGAGAGAGTCATTTGGTAAACAAGGCTTTTAGTGTTTACGATGGACGGCAGCGCAGTTACAGAGGAAAAACTATTTTGAAAATTTTTACTGTTTTTTGCTCAAATTTTAGTTAGTTGAAAGAACACTTGAAGCACTGGGAACCTGTATTTTGACTAGTTTAGTACCGGGTATTGCCTCCAATCACTGACACAACACCCTTCGGTCTAATATCACATACGATGTATAGGCCTACTGAGGCATATCTATAGACTGCTACTATGGATCACTGAACCGAACCGAAGAATCGAGAACCGAAAAAAATAACAGAGAACCGAACCGAACCTAAGAAAGGTCGAATTGTGACAGCCCTAGCTGTGACCTAATTGGTTGGGTCTGGTTCTACAGTCAATCAAATCCGCCATTGTGTTTAGCTTTATCTCACCACATGTTTTTGAATTCATGCGTTGACAGTACTGAATAAGTTGACATAGTAGACCAAAGTCACAACTGCGAGAAACGTCCAGATACGCATGGTAAGCTTCTATATTTCGGTTTATTAAACCATCATCAGGATTTCTGATGATAGTTAAATAAACCGAAATATGAAAACTTAACATGCGTATCTTGTCATTTCTCGGAGTTGTGACTTTGGTCTACATGTCAAATAATTCAGTGGGAATCACAAAATAAAGACTTATTTGTGTATGTTATTTAATTTAAACTGGTAAACAAGGATTGGTGCCAGTTATAATCATTGCACAGTATATAATGTCACATTTTAGCATAATTACATTGTATATTGAATGTTACTTACATATATATGAGAACAATTGTTTGCACAAATTCTTTTCACGTTACGGAATGATAGGTTACAAGGGTTTAATTTCACACAAACAGTAGATGGATTATGCAAAACTCGAGAAAACAATATTTTTAATTTTCTTCTGGTATTAAATGGGGTTTTATTGTTTTTCCAAAATGTAGTGAAAATATATCGGAATACTTAATTTATATACATGTATATCACATGAGGATTTATATGGTAAAATTGGTTGATTAGCCCAATATAAGGCTATTGTAGCTGATGGTTCCATACATTCAATGTCCCTCTGGAGATAAAATGGAATTCTTCATTTATAACAGCAGTACATTGCCATGGAGACTAGATTTTCCTGATAATATTACGTAATCATAGATAATGGCTAAAGGGTTTAGCAGCAGTTTCTAACGTCATATGAGATGCGCTAGATGCATAGTTTTATCTGAACTTAAAGGGAAAGACAACTAGTTTTCGACATAAACTTATTTTTATTGCGTATTTTCAAAAACACTCTTCTGCATTTGACATTGGACTCGCAATTGAATTAGCATAGCCCTTTATTAAAAAAATTTAAATTAAATTTAAAAAATTAATTTAAAAAGGAGAACTCTCGTTATTGTTCCAAAAGACTGTAGTTACATCATCTGGTCGTGGCTGTCCCCTATTGCCTGCACTGGTGGATGCTTTCATATAAAGCTGAAATCGAGTGTGCTGTTTCCAAGGAAGACAACAACAACACACAACCTCCTGTATAAAATATATATATCAACCTGCTTCTAAAAAAACAATTTTTTAAAACCGCTTGTGAGCTGAAAACAAGCTAAACGTATGTGTTACTCAAAGAGCTATTTTGATATGTATACAACATATTAGCATTGCGTTTGGATGACCAAGCTTGTGTATACTCCGTGTTGTTACAGATGCCTTCCAATGCATCCATAAGCAAACGGACACACTGATGACAGACTGTGTTTTCAAACAATGGCTTCAGCCCCGCAAGGGAGCGGGTGGGCCATGGCCCTGCAGAATACTCCCTCGACTTCCTAGGTCGATCGTAAGAGGCGAGAAAAGAGGT
>JARFOD010082938.1:0-19227 GCA_031763545.1 Mopalia muscosa | reverse complement strand
CATGATCATGATAAAAACGACCATTAACAGCGTTCTAAATCATCAAGAGTTACGTTTGAGCGAGGGTTTGGTTAACACGGACGTTAGAAACAAATATATATCATTACAACATGTGTATTTGGTCTTGCAGTCTGAAAACAATAAGCTACTTTTTCAAATTCTCTTTTGCGTTTTTTGAAGAGTGTCTCCGTCTTGTCATTCTTGTTCTGTACATACGAGATTTCGCCTTATCAGATTGCACTTCATAAGTAGACTTACCTTTATAACACATCCTTATTGCCGTTGTGTAGTTTTCAGAAGACACTAGCCCTGCAGTGTACAGTTTCTCCGGATAGAAAGGCCGGAAACAATAGCAAATACCGTTTTGCCCGTATACGTTATGGAATGAAAACACCCAGTATGCACTTGTGGTGTATTGAGAACAAATTGATAAACAGTCACATATATTACTAAAATTTCCGATTGGAGATCTATAATATACCATTCCTAATTTGTTGGGAGAAACGTGTTGTTCCTGCCTGATGGTAAATGTACATTCACCTGCAAAAGTAAAACGATTTAAATCTTTACCATATACATGTGTATACCATTACAGCAAAATAATCCACTAAATCACTCACTCACTCGCTAAATCTCTCCCTAAATCACCCACTAAATATTTCACTAAATCTCACACTAAATTACTACTAAGACACTCACTAAATCCCGCACTAAATCACTCACTAAATCATTCACTGAATCACTCACTAACTCACTAAACCTCTCCCTAAATCCCTCACTAAATCACTCACTAAATTACTCAGTAAATCTCTCACTAAATCACTCAGTAAATGACTCAGTAAATCATTCAATAAATCAGTCACTAAATAACTCACTAAATAACTCACTAAATCATTAACTTAATCACTCACTAAATCGCTCCCTAAATAACTCAGAAAATCTCTCATTAAATTGCTCACTAAATCACTCACTAAATAACTCACGAAATCTTGCACTAAATCGCTCACTAAATCACTCACTAAATAACTCACGAAATCTCTCACTAAATCACTCACTACATCACTCACCAAATCGCTCACTAAATCACTCACTCAAATTCGAGATCCAACAGACCGAAGTTAATGGCTCGGGAACAAACCAGATATGTTTTTCAATGTTATACAATTCAGTAAAAAATATTAAAATCCATTATGATATAAATACATTCAGAGTGAAGAATTGTACATAAAATTCAGTTAAATAAGCTGTAGTTACTGAAATAAGACTTGCTCAAAATACAAATGACAGATTGGATAACTCGGGAGATTAAAATGCCAACATGGCTCATTGTATTTTTCCGACCAAAATACTTTTTAAACCTCTTTGGACAGCATTATGCTCTGAGCTTCGCCAGATGTTACGTCACGGGTGACGTGAACAAAATTGAAGAACCGAATTCAAGGCAGCCGAATGCGCCGTGATCATATATGTAGGCCACCAGTTGTAGGCTGTATCGTTTCATTTCATTTCGACAATCGGGGTGATACGTTTTCTTTAGTGAGAATTATTTACCAAATATTGAATTAGTTGGAAAAAAGTTCTTCATGTAACTCTTGCACAATACCAACTGAAGGGTGAATTATATTTATAACGTGTAGGTAGCATAACAACCGTGTGACAACCGCTCATTGTTTCAAACTGCAGTGATCAGGCTGCCACATGACTTGACCTTCCAATCGTCAGTGTCGTTGATGTTTTGGTTGCTGTTCAAGATGGCCGTGCCACATGGAGCAGTTGGCACGACAGAAAGGTATTACGTGTCTGATTCATATAAATTTTGTACAGTCCGAGAAAATTCAGCTGTTCACCAAGTGCGACGTGATAGCTTTGAGTCGAGCTAGAAGTGGCCATCATCGAACCCTGGTCGAGAATCTAGCCGAGACAGAGGTCTACCTTAGAAACTCATTTTGATAGTGGTGATGTAAAGGTCAAAGCATGGGTTTCCTCCTACTTAGTATACAACGTTTCAGACACGACTAAAAGAATTGCTGCAGCAACAAAACGTTGTGCATATCCGGCAAACGAAGGTGAAGAGAGCAGTACCAGTTCATCAGCTTCTTCGTCGCCATAAAAATTGGGATAATACACGGACTCGCCTAAACACTTCCCCGGCCATCGCAGTAGAGACTTACTGCCAACAGCGCTGTATGTGCCATATTCCGAAAACCACTACGAGCGTTTACTCGCTTAACTATGGCTAACCCAAGATGATATTATAGCATGTTTTGATTTTACATATGTGAGGTAGTATTTGAAAAACCCAGCCGACAATAAGTCAAAGTAATTGTTTGACTTATTTATTACATATTTTAATAAATTTATATAGTTTGGGTCAATCATTCGAACAGTGTGTTCCATGGTACTTTATTAGATACATGTGTCGCAGTTTTCTTTTTCAAACATTAGTTTACATCGATTTGAGTGGATATTTTATCAGTTAAAACTGTAGGAATGTTTAACAAAACTACAAAATATATCTACTGGAAAACTTTGTCCAAAATTAAGACGGAATTAAAAACAAAGCGAGGCACTATTTTAATTCATAGCTTCTACCGAAAATCCTTAATTGCCACCTATTCTCAGTACCTTTGATTATTTATTTTACCCCAGGTATATATACATGATTTGATATAAAGAAACCCGTATTACCTATGTCTTTTTCGCAAATGAAATGGTGCTGCTGGGTGCAACGGGTTGTTTTTACTTTTCCTGTGTCCTTCTCCGCTCTGATGCAAAAGCTTGTATTGACATAATCAGGCTCAGAAGGAGCCCATAGCAATGTACTTGTTAGAGGCATCCCGTCTGACCACATATAGGTCTGATTTGGAGGGGCTGTGTCGATAAGTCCGACCCAATAGTCGGAAGTTCTGAAAGAAAATTCAGAAACTTTTCAGTAAATCTAAACGAAGACAGCGTATATGTTTATAAAACATGCATCTCAACGACGCCAACCATGTGATTAAAATCTAATGTATACGTCAAGACAGTTTGTGAGATGAATGTATATCCACGACAGTTAAAAATAGTTAACTTATTTTCCTGATCATCTTACTGCATGTGTATAGGAAACCCCATTTTGTAGACATTAAGTAACACCTAGCTTTTTAACTTTGGATTAGAACCGCGCCATCACTAACTTATCAGGAAGTCACGAGGCGGGGCACTGCTTTTAGCCATAGGCTATACGACAAAATGTACCATGTGGGTTAACATAAAAATGACGAATTTTTTAATTTAAAAACAAACAAACTTGTCAGTTTCTTTAAACATGTTATTGCATTGATCTACAGCTGAATGACATCATAGCATAGTCCCGATGTATGTATATACATGTAATTTGCCTGATTACAACCGCCTAATTTACGCCATTTTAGGGAATATCAGTAATATTCAAAATGGTCCAAATTGGGCTGTACAAACGAGGAAACCTTTCCATTAAACCCATTAAGAAGGTAAGCAACACCAAGTATTAGAGCTGTTGCTTACTATGTAGCATCATGTCACTGGGAATATGGAGTTAAATCGTGTCTTCAAGGGGCATTATCTATTAAACCTAAGATCTATGTGTTATAAAACCAAGGACCATTTATCCTGCTGTTTATTTGTTAAGGTCTGGTTCGATCCTTAGGGAAAACAAAGGAGAGTTGAGCCAATTTTGTTTTTAATTTTTAAAAATATTTTTCAAAATATCAAGTTGAGGGAAATGTTTATTGGTTGTTTATTGATTGTTAATCCGAAGTGCAGTTACCAAGTTGTATTGTAGACCAGGTAAAAGTCATTCATGCTCATTGCATATACGTTTACTTTGCCAAAGAAAACATGTGGTAAACTGGATCAACTCTCCCGCAGACAGAGGGGAGTTGAGCATAACCCTCGGGAGACTTGAGCATAGCCCAAGGAAGGACTTGGGGAAAGTTATTGCATGCTGAATGCAGTATATTAAGGGATACCTGGTGTGTTGGTTTACGTATCAAATTGCCAGAAAATCAATGCATTTTATTTGGTTCTAAACATATATGGAGAGGGATTGGGGCAGTGGAACCAATCTTACTTAACTAATTAAAAGTGAGTTAGCCGAGTGTAGAAGGCGAACATGATAGGAAATTGAAAACAACTGAAATTGTTACAAATAATAAATAATAACAAACTTAATTTATTCTCTTTGAGAATTGTAAACATACAAAGCATATTCATACGCTAAACTACGACATTTTTATTTAGTAAGTCCATGGTAACTAGCTTCTAAGTCGTTAATGTGTATGGCTAAATTTGCGTCCCTATCTGCGGAGAATATCATATACCCTAAGGTATAGTTTGTATATCCAGTGGCTGCTTGAGGATTCTCTCGGAGATTAGCAATATAGCGAGTCAATGTCAGTAAATCAACATTGAAGCTTGGTGCTACAGAAGGGCTATTGAACCCTAAGGAACATAAAAGCCCCTCGGGTTTTTTTTTCAGTCATTATCTTAAACGTTCAAAGTATTATCTTAAACGCTCAAGGTAATTAAGCAAGGAAACCGCATGGCGGAACTGCCATTGAGTCATAGCGGGACAGCTCCCATATCTTCTTTTCAAGTGTCTCCCAGAGAAAGAAATATCATGTTCCTGTTGTGATACAAAGATTATATTTAAGCCTAGCTTTGACGTACCCACATTTCAAAGTCCCTATCAATAGTGCGACATATGGAAGATATTTAAACTATATGGTAATAAAATGGCTGATACATCTGTTTTTCTATTGGCTAACATGAACGTTCAAGAAAATATCTTGAACTGTCATTTTGTTGGGAACAAAAAATGTGATTCGCATATGTCCGTTTTATGCTTCCGTATACCGGGCGGGGCCTGTCCAGCGTTTTCGTTCTTGCGGTATTGTGTCCTATGACTAACAGATATAAGGATAAAATGTTGTGATGGAGAGTTGATCCATATAAAAGGAGAGTTGAACCACGGATCAACTCTCCTCGAGAGCTGTGGCTCAACTCTCCTTTCGTTAGGCCATTTTAAAAATATGTCTGAATTTCATTGAAGCGACACCATAAATGAAATCAAACTGATCGTGACTGAAGGACTTGCTATAGGCTATGTACATATTGTATTTTTTATCACGATATCAGCATATCTCATATGTGTGAGATAAATCAGTATACCTCTTGTTTGGAAATCCACTTTTAAGTGTATATTTTTGTTTTTCTCTTGAAACCTGCCCACATATGCTTATTTGTGGTAAACTGAAATAAATGATTGATTCTATACATAGAGGGTGCTATTGATCTGCCATAAATGTTTTTTATGGTAATTTAAGGTGGTGGAACAATTCTCCCGGTGACTCAACTCACCTGGATCTCCCCTACACCCAAAATTTTAAACCGTGAAATTCCTGCTCCGTCTTAACATAGTCTCGTGTGGAGCAGACTTTTCTCGCGTTAACTTCCACCGCGGCACGAGAGTCCGGCAGCATTGCGGCCAAGAAATTAAAAAAACAAATAAATGGAAACCACATTGTCCATTTGTTGTTTTTAAATAAGGACTGAATACTTTTCAGTGTTAACAAATAAACCCCAAATTATTATTTATGAAATAAATAGATAGGTTTTGGTTATCAGTATTTTCGTTAATTTGGGATAACACTTTCTTAGTTAGAATACATACCTGTTCAGAAAATGTTGTAGGTTGAAAACCGCCCGGGGAATCGAACCCACGACCCTCAGAGTTAGGCACCGAATCGCCAGCAGTAAATGCAGATTACCTAGACCACTCGACCAACCGGTCTTCTACAAAAATGGAAGTTTACTCAGGTTGTAGAAGGTTGTAGAGGGCCGGGTGGCTGAGTGGTCTAGGTAGCCTGCAATTACTGCTGGCAATTCGGTGCCGTGGGTTCGATTCCCGGACGGGTTTCAACCTACAAAATTTTCTGAACAGGTATATGTTCTAACTAGGAAAGGGTTCTCCCAAAATAACGAAAATACTGTTAATCTGCACTTTCTGAAAGACACAAAAATTATTCAAGGTTATGTTTGAAATATTTTGAAAACTAACTTACTGCACGATAACCGGACCATATAGCGACTATTGTTTTTTGTTTTTTTTGTTTTTTTTTGCTGCAGTGCTCGAGACTCTCGTGTCGTGGTCAGAGTTCACGCGAGAAGAGGCTGGTTCACGCGAGACTAGCTTTACCACACAGTACAGTCTAACCATGCGAATAAAATACCTTTGAGCAGACTTGGACGAAAACTGAATGGAAACAAACTTACGCCGAGTTGTTCCATTGGTTCCCTCTGAAGTACAAGATAAAGTTCGTTTTCTCTGTAGAGTCCATCTTGATTAATGTTTCGTTGTTAGCAGCACATGTTTCGTTTGCTTCATGCCACGTCACTGGGGTGTTATGGTAGATAAACTCATACTTCACAAGGCATTCACAAAATGGCTGAAACACTAATGTCCCATTTTCAAAATGACAACCCTTACAGAAAATCTTATACGATCTGATAGGACTTTGAAAATCATATTGGATTTCATAAATGATAATTGAAAAGTCCTAAAGGATACCATAACAAAATCCTACAGGATTGTATAAGCTCCTTTAACATTCCATAGATAAATCCTATAGGATTTTGTCCAAAATCTTATAGCGCTCTGGTTAAGGGCACACTGAGTTTATTTGAAGAGCAGCAATGCTGTCTTTACTTAGCTGTAAAATTAACTTTCCAACATTATAGTAATGCTTCACATCTTGGTTGAGCTAGTGTCAAATACACGCATGTTGGAATACAACGCCGTGATATAAGTGAAGTACATGATTTGCTTGTAAGGGAATACCTGTTGTTTTCTCATTGTTTTACATCGATACATAGAGGAACACACATGTTTGAAATCTGACTTATGTCAAACGAGTAGAGTTATTACTATAAATTATAAGGTGGCACTGTACAACTAACATTTTGTATTTAAATTAAGGTAATAAATAATAAAAAATAAAGTTTGGTGTAAATTACTCTTCATTCTTCATTTAAACAAAAACTAATTCCGGTGGTTTAAAGATGTATTTACTCCTTACATAAAATCAGAAGTCTATCAAGAAAAAGTCTGAAACCAGCCATTACCCAGTCTGAACGGCATTGTGACTTGGCCAGCGTTGATGGTTGAAAAAGCGCCCTCTGGCGAAAGAAAGTGAATCCTCCAAGCACATGAATTGGAAGTTGAATCCTAGGTAAATCATGCTAAAGTTCAATAAAGTATATATTTCTACGGCATGGCAAAGATTATATTTTATCCATAAGGCGCCAGTAGATTCTGACATTCAAACTGCGCCAAACGAAAGAAATCTACAATTTCCTGCACAATGAGCAATATGGCACTATAAAAGTCCTCTGAAATGCTTTTGAGACTGAGTAATCGCTTGTTTCATACTTATGATAGTCTAGACTTCTGATTACGTTCACAGAAATCCTATACTGGTTCTTCAAAGAGAAAGTATACAAACAATACAGAAAGACGTAAAGCGCGTTTTATGAATAAACATGTACGGCGTAATGGCGCCAATTGGACCATAATTAGGTTACGTACTTTAGTGACTCAAATATGGTTGAATAGAAACTATGTGGGACTTTCCATGGTATATTGTTTATGTCCACTCATTATTTCACGCATCCCGTGACAACGGGTCATTTCATTTTCATTCAATTTATTCACCGGGAAAATACAGCATACTTTTTATCAGTAAGAAAAATGTAATAGCAGCGGGCAAAGGTTGTCTTCACTCATTATATACTCTGCCAAAAAAAGAAACGCATCTATGAAATGTCAAAGGAAAGTTTTGAATTTACAAAAAAAAAAAATCGGCTCTTGTGCACAATGTTTCTCAATGCGTCTGGAATGGGACAACATGGCAAACTATGCCGAAAAAAATAAATAAATACATAACACACGTTGTGACGCGTTTCTGCGGAATTTTGTGCTAAGAGACATGAAATATTAAGATTTTGACGAATGCAAATGAAAACGTGAGAAAATTCTATTGATATTTCGCCTTTACGTTTTTTTTTTTTACCGAGTATATTATATTTAAAAAAATTGTAAAGTGTAGCAGTTGTAATGAACGTCGTTTTCTTGAACGACGAAAATAACTAGCATAAAAACACAAAAATGAAGTTCACTCATTTACTTAGTATTCAAAGAAATTGTAGTAAGTTATATATTTGAAAGTGGTGTTTTCACTGTAGTTGAGGTTATTATACTCACATAACAGCCCAATGGGTGAAGGTAACCACCCTTGGCGCTACTGAAAACGAACACAGTCAGGACAGGACAATCACAGGACATAATGCAGAGAAATCAAAAACAGATTTAGCTTCATATTGCCCCTTATAGCCCTGAGAACAACAGATCAACTGAAAGCTCCTTTTCAACCCTCCGCCAGTTGGTAAAGACAGATCCAAGGAAATAATCGGCAAAGCAAAATTATCCTCGTTTTTCGTATACATTTTCATTTCCGTTTGAAAACTTCACTTTTGTACATCAGGTTGACAAGCAGCCAAATATGCATAAATAGGGGTTCAGCAACTCAGTTCGCAGCTGACTACGGCACGGTCAGAACCTCAGAGGAATTTAAAAAACAGTTTTTTTGTGCGTTTTCGTTTCAGAATAATGATTGCTGGTTGTTTATAAAGGCAAAAATCTATTTTGCTCCTATGTTAGAAGATTGTTATAGGCCAGATATGCCAATTCCGAAAGCAACGACAAAGCTCA
Organism: Mopalia muscosa; assembly: GCA_031763545.1. Lineage (NCBI taxonomy): Eukaryota > Metazoa > Mollusca > Polyplacophora > Chitonida > Mopaliidae > Mopalia > Mopalia muscosa. The sequence continues at coordinate 10,439 of JARFOD010082938.1, read as the reverse complement.
AACGCACAATTAGGTTATCCTCAATTTAATTCTAGCTGGCGGAAACTCGAAAACGCAAAATTAACTTCGCATTGGCTATTTTTTCTGAAAGGCTGAACTATTTATAAGGCAAAATAAGTGCGTTTACACGGTAACAAAATACTGCCTGTATAGATCAACGTGAACTGACACGATACCAGCCAATAAGTGCAATATTTCTGTAAATATATGGCGTGAAACGGAAGGCGAATCAATGCATAAATATGCAGAAAAACAAGATTAAGATCATTTTAAGCCGCCCAAATTGCGCGATAAAGACAAAGTCCCGCGTTCTGCAGTATGTGACATTATACAAAGAGGAAAGACGGAAAGCAAAAAGAGCTTGAAATTCGATTTTACATAATACTTACCACAAAAAAGAATTCCGACCGTCAATAGCGCAGCCTTCATGGTTCAAAAAAAGAAGTGTTAAATTAAATGTAGCATATATAATTCACACTCATCCTGGTAAAGTTGCGACTGATCCAACTATGCGAGTGTCTTGGTTAAGTGAGCATGATGAACTATAGTTTTGAAGGACAAACTGGATACATTATGATTCCATTATAACTTGGGAAAGAGTTCTTGTCAAGATAGAATGAATAGTTACCATTGTATAAAATAGTTACATTTGTAGTTATTTTTCTATGGACATCAGCAAAGGAAAAGTACATATGATATGAGCCGACAGATTGCTTTATGTAAAAATCAATAAACGTTTTTTAGTCATAAACTTTTACAGGGTAAGAAGAGCAATAATGGATTGGCTTAGATTAAATGCAGTCGGCCATCAGTTGCAGATTACTAATAATAATGGGATCCTTAAAAAAAATATCTCAATATCAATTAAAAGAAACCGCTTCGATTCCATTACCGACAAACACTGAATGAGCAGTGGATACGAAGTGTCTGTTGTCAATGGGATATATAAGAGGTTATTTTATTGACAAGTGGAAAGCGATTTGCCTGTTTCTGCATCGCAGATACCACCCTCTCACGACGGTGTTGTTTCAGTTGCTTTGGCAAACCGTAGTCATAAAAAATGCTTGTAGAGTAAACTTTTTAACGATGTGCTAGTAAAGCGCAAGCTCAATTGGAATATAATCTAAAATTTGTTCGAACTCAGTAAGATATGTTTTGACATCGAGGCGGCAATAATTGCAAACGACATGCAGCTTAGCCAATTGTTAAAAACCAGAGTCGGTTGCTATAGCTTTATCTGCGGAATAGGGTATGTAAGTCACGTGATATGATCTGCGTGATTTCACGTTATTCACTCCACTTCCGGTGACAGTCTAAATCCTTTCTACTTCTAGCATCAACGGAAAATTTAAAGATGCCATTCTCCCTTCCAGCCCTATAGCTACACTCAACAGCAATACAAAATACGGCACTGAAAGATAGGTATTCAAACCACAGCGACAAAACTTGGACGCGGTCACGGAAGTCACGTAGCAGAAAACGAGATTGCGTGCCTTATTATATAGGGCATACAGAACTACGTAAGTATGACCATTTGGGGGCGGTAAGCTGTTGCAATCTCATGGCTAGCTTTAAAGATGATAAATAGATAACGCAGCGCAGCTCTGACCGAGAAGTCCTAAAAACGCCTCCGATAATTTAATACTGTTTTTCATCACTTGAAACAAAGCCTATACAAATGGTGTGTAGCAACGAAAAGGTGAATACAATTGTTTCATTTGTTATCAGAGAAATCTTTATCGCCGCGTATCGCTTAAACATTCCAAGAATGGGGTTAGCAAATTTCCAATCTGTATATGGGTAAATGACAAGTGTTTTACAATGCCATTAATCTGTCGAAACAAAACGCTAAATAGAGATTAATGTTTACACAAAAAGGAGTATTGTACTGAGGTAAGTTACAGGTGTATACGCCGAGGTAATCAAATCAACAGCTACGACGCTTATGGCAAGCCGTTTTATCACTTCTACATATGTTGAAAGGAATTCAAAAATGTAAAATAAAGTTTTATTTCACATAGGTAAAAATCTTTTCAACATAGTAAAAGTTAAATAAAAGCAAAACTTATTATACGTATGTAGAATAAAGGCAGAAGTGATAAAACCGGCCTACCATAGACGCTTGCTTTATACAAACAAATTAACATATCAAATTAGGTTATCATTAGAAAAAATTAAGCAACAAAGACAGCAAAGAGGCAGAAAATAGGGTTATGTTTCAACCAATGACATGTCGATTTGAGAAAAATTGTTTGTTTGATTGGGGTTTAACGCCGTACTCAAGGGTATTTCACTTATATATGACGACGTGCCAGCCCAATGGGTAAAGGAAACCATCCTCGACACCAATAACAACAAATAAAGACAGGACGGGACAAAGGACGACAACAACAAGTCGCAATACAAATAGCACAAACAGATCGGCTTCCTGTTGCCCTTTCGCTCTGAGAGCACGAGGGCAACACGAAGCTCCCTCCAACCATCCGCGATTTGAAAAACAAGAGAGCCATGAATGGATCTTGACGCTCACAACGTTAAGATAGTTTGAAAAGAAGGGTTTAAGAGGGGAAATTTTCACGATTTGATTTTCCGTCTTGTGCCTAAGCCAGTGTAGGAAGAGTTGTGTTTACTAGGTATATTAAAAACTAAAAAGTTAGACAGACATTACATGGATCAAAACCAAAACCTGCAAAATTATACCATGAAAGGAAGCTATTAACAAAACATGAAAGTCATCGGAGCAGCAGTTCCTGAAATATAGTGATACTGATAACAAGAAATAGCAATATGCATAGAACTGCAGAAGACAGGCAAATGGATAACAAAAGAATGAATGAATGGATCAAAACCAAAATGAGACCAGCACAGCTCCACCTGATGAGGAAGCTAAATCCAAAATATGGACTTGATTGGAATGGAGGTTTCCAAGATTTGCCGATGACAAAAGTGTGTAAATTATGGGCAAATGGCTCAATTAAAGACAGGAACCAAAATGTTACCTGCAAAACTAAACCATGTAGGGAAGCTTTGAATAAAATATTAATGTGATTCAAGCAAGAGTTTCTGAGATATAGTGATAACAAGAATTGTTATGAAACGAATGGACGGACGACGGAGAGTGATGAGAATAGCCGACAGTCAGAATGACTGTGGGCTAATAAAAAATAAATTGATAAACTTACAAAAATCCTACTAAACCAACTTGAATAGGAGCATTCATTAATGGATATTTCTGAAATAAGAAAAACAAAAAAGAAAGTATTAAAAAAAATCATTTAAATACATGTACTTGGTCTATAGAATATGGTCTTAAAAGATGGATTAAGTTCCCCACACTCAAATGAAACACCATTTGCAACACATAGGCTTTGTTTGTTTGTTTGATTGGGTTTTAATGTTGTACTCACAGGTATTTAACTTACATGTACATTATGACAGATTTTCTATTTCACACTGTGCCTTGTCTAAAGATGGCAAAAAAAAAGAAAGGAAACATCATAGAAATTGTCCCTGCGATTGTTTCACTATACAATCTAAATAATTATATAATTGTTTCCTGTTACCGTCAAAAATGGCCTTCTCTCTAAAAACTGCATTATCACAGGTGGGATCACTAAAATAGAAAATAGAACAAAGTAAGGTAGTTAATGTGTTGATCTATTGTAAATGTGTATAACTTTTTACAATAGTTCTACTTTTTTTTATAACAATATATTTGTTTGTTTGTTCGATTGGGGTTTAATGTCGCACCCAAAGGTTTTATCAGTGACGATAGGATTGTCCACTTCACACTGTTCTTTGCCTAATTACGATGGAAAACCAGGAGGGAATCTTGTAATAGCCACCCTCATGAAAGTCGGAGCCAAAATGTGTGACTCACTAATATACCTGATGGTAGACTGGATTCAGTTAACAGTACATTGGAGTGGGTTTAGTAAGTACACTCAGTATCTACATCACATGAGCAGGTTTACAAGATATTGTGTCCAATAATAGTCTACTGACCTGGGTATACAAATCCCTATCTTTAGTCTAATGTCTAACAATTCTATAAATTAACTTTGTATTGTATTTCCAGGTATTGAAATGCTCTTGTGTCAAGTTGTGGCCAAAAGACAATATTGTTTAAAAAATTCCCCCCCTCAACAATACGGCAACTTTGATAAGTTTTTTGATTTAGTTTAGGAAATTTTAGAGGCCAATCAAAAAATGTTGGTAGCATTTGGCCTAGAACCCGATTTTTTCAACCACTAATTTGGTATATGAAATACAAATTTTGCGGACTTACTCATGCCTGGTGTTGCCATGGCTATCCTTGAGAAAACTACCTGTCCAATAGCCTTAGAGGCAGCATTCGTAGAATTCCCTAAACGATTACCATTTTCATCAAATACTGGAATGCCGGTTGTCAATTCCCTGAAAGATAACAATGATATATGTTTATTGAACTTCAACCACACAGGCCCTGTGGGGTCCACTTATACATACAATAACATATGTACATGTAGATAAATAAATAGAAATATTAAAGTATACAGAATTAGCACTTAAGTTTTTGGTTGTTTTAGTATTGTCACTCTGGCCCGTGTGACTCAAATAAATAACAATTTAGGCTAATTACATATTTGTCAACAAATTTTAAGGAATGGCCTTGGCTGTTAGCCTGCATAAGGTTTGTTTTGATTTATTGCATGAAAAAAAAGTAAAGCGTATCAAAAAAGATTAAAAATTTACTATTATTATGCAACATAATACGACGCTATGCATTTCAACTTCTACATGTATATTTCAAGCTACTGCAAGTAACAAGTTATTATTATGCATACAAAATGATAAACAAGTTGCAGATTAATTGGCGTTTTACTCTGTGCTTATGAGTAAATATATGATGCGGTGTATTCCAACAATAATTGAAACAAGTACTACCAAGATGTAAAGTGTTTCCACAAAGTGGGAAAGTTAATTTTCCTCCAGTGAGAGAAAAGGCAGCATTGCCACTTTTCAAAAAAACTGCCTTTAGTCAGAGAGGAACAAATTGTTGAATATACTTGTACAAACAGAAATTTGTTGCAGTTACTTTGGAAAGGGAGGTAATTAAATCCTTGCAAGGTAGAATTGGGACGATACAACATTCGTGATACAGACGTAATACAGACACAACAAACAGATTGGCTTCCTGTTCCCCTTTAGCTCTGAGAGCACCAGGGCAACAACATGAAGCTCCCTCCAACCACCCACGTGACATTATTAACTATTTGCCTCTGGCAAGCCACTAACAGCAGCGATATTTTTGCCTTTTTAGATAGAGAAAGTATTCCTAATGAAGAAAATATATACTTTTTTTTTAAAGGTATGGCCATAAGACCCTCTGTAACGCCCACTTTCACGCCATTTCAAGACTCCTTTTGCGCAATGATGTAACCAGAGGCATCATTATAATGAAGCAGAAAACACTATGTACTTACCTACTTCTCATAAAAGGTATATTAATACAGTTAGCCGCGGCTACAGCTGAAAATGGCACAAATCTAGCTAATATTGGTGGAAATTTCTGCGTAAAAAAAACAAAGAAGATATGGAAAGATTTATTTTTTTAAAAACAAATTCTTATAAAAACATTTAAACACACAATAATAGTTTCCAATGGTGAAAAAGAGAGTATAAATGAAAAAGGGGAGACTGACAAACTGGATGCTAGGTTGGTCATATTTGAAAAGCGGGAAGTGGGGATTTGTTTGTGTGATTGGGGTTTAATGTCGTACTCAAGGGTATTTTACTTATATGATGACGGGTTGTCCACTTCAGACTGTACACAGCCTTATTACGATGAAAAACCGAGAGGAAACCTCGTAAAAACCACGCCCGAGATTGCCGGAGCCACAACATGAGACTCACTCATATACCTGATAGTTAACAGTCAGGGCAGTTGGGAAGTAGCTTCATGTTGCTCTCAGAGCAAAGAGGCAACATTACGTCGATCTGTTTGTGTTGTCTTTGTATTACATCTTGGATTTGTCTTGTCTTGTCTGTGTTTATTGCCAGTGGTGTCTATTTTGATTTCGTTCACCCGATGAACTGGCATGCTGGCATATGAGTGAATTAACCTTATTCAGCACTAAACACCAATCAAACTAACATTTTGGCTTCCATATAAGCACTCTTTCTAAACATTTTTGTTTGGTATTTGTGTATGTATTCCTAAAGACCACTTGTAACTGGAACATCACAGAAGGATCAGTAGACCAACGTGCTATTTAAATTATGAAGAACAGGAGACTAGATTCATCTTTTGATTTTTGAAAAACAAAATATAAGCAAGTAAACAATATTGAAGGTTACTGTACCTTAATCAGACTATTAATTCCTAGTGCCGTTCCCACAGCTCCACCGGTTGCCAGAGCATAAGACATACCTAATTGTCTGCGAAAAAAAGAAAAAATACATTACAAACATACAGTAGTTTTATCCGAACTTCATGCAAGAGAAACTTAAGACGAAGTTTCAAAATCCAAGAGTTAAACAGAAGTGAATAATAGCTTTGGAAGTTGTTTCCATCATAATAGATTGATTGATTGGTGTTTTACGCCCCGCTTAAGGGTATTTCACTTATATGACAGCCGTGTATTACAACAGTTATTGAATATAAGTAGCAAATGAAGATTTCACAAATAAGATAATTAAATGGTTACAAATACTTATCATAGTCTGCTTTAGGTTTTTATAATGCAATAAATAATTGAATTACTCAAATTCCAAGCAGATATGCTTACAACCAGCACAAAATTATTGTATAACTAATTTTTTTCTTGAGGTAACGTAATATGGTTTACTTGTAAAACAACCTTTTTGTGGCGTTTTATTTGGCAAAAAAGTTCTAATTATTAAGTATTTAATGTTGTCACACTAGCAAAATCATAAAAACCGAAGGAAACCTCGTAAAAACCACCCCCACGATTGCCGGAGCCACGACATGTGACTCGCTCATATACCTAATGGTTGACAGCCTGACTCGATCCCATGAACGGTAAAGTGAAGCATGTTCAGTTTAGGAATTGCACTCGCTACCACTAAGCCATGGCCGCAGGCCACATTGCTAAGGAAATACAGTATCACAATGCGAGGAACCCTTACTGAGAAGGCCAATACAGCTCTTATTTTATTGATCTTATGAGACTCACTTGACAGGTATAGGATGGTCACCACTCCTGTTTGTGTAATTCACTACAGCATTAAAAGACTGATTTATCCACTGCCAACATATCACCTGAGGAGTAGATCTGGAAAAAAGTAGATAGATTAAAGCTCATTCACAGACAGATTTAAGTTTTAAGCCGTGCTCAAGGTATTTTACTATACGACAGCAGCGTATTCCAACAATAATTAAGACTAGCATAACAAAGAGGTGAAGCGTCTCTATAATGTTGGAAAGTTAATTTTCCTCCAATGTTAAGTAAAGAGAGCATTGCTACTCTTCAAACAAACTGCCCTTAGCCAGAGGGTGATTAGCACTGTATATTATATCTAACTGACTTGGAAATACTATTGATTCATAGTAAAAACTATTAATTTGTTGTTAAATTAAGGGAAGGCAGAAGATTTTTCAGTTAGAAAGCATCAACATTTGTCAGAAAACATAACTTTTTTCAATAAAATGCTATAATATTGTCACAACAAGCAAAAAAGTTAGGATTTGTCTTGATTCGAGGTGAGCTAGGGTAACCGTGTCATAATATTCTTATTATTGTATTAATGCACAGTGATATCGAATGTCCACCCCTGGATAAGGTGTGGAATTTATCACAAACACAATATGTATCATCACCCAGGCCTGCGCTGTTGGGATACAAGAGAGTTACCCCATGGTTATGCAAACTTAAGTTAGGAGCACCAATTTAAAAGTTACCCCATTTGTTTGCACTCTTCGTCTAAATTTACATTTTGCCACTGATTTTGAAAAAATTATCATTCAATTATCAATAATGATTGTATTGTAAATCAATTTTGCTTTATTTTTCACAAAGGCACATTTATGTATTTAAACAATCAGCAAACAAGGGAAAAATGCGACCTTTGGACACCCTGAAGTTGACCTGAGGCACATACTTGTATGTCTATCTTGATGCTGTTTGATATTAAAATAATTAAATTTGAATGGTGGTTACACAGAAACCAGTTTTCTGATTGGCTAGATTTTTGCGTTAATACTTCAATAAAAAAAATATATAACATCAATAAAAAGTAAATAAAACTGTTACATATTGTAATAAATTTGTAAACTAAATGCATTACATGGGCCACAAATGAGCAAAATTTGAAATGTGTTAATTTAGTAGCCTGTTTCAGCGATATAAAACGAATTTTCACGCAACACAGATTCATTCAGTCTGCACCTCAGATATTTCATTCATACAGACTCCTATGAATGTACAAAAATTCAGTCAACCCTTAAAATATAAAAAGCAAAAAATTTGCTTACTTGTAAAATGTCATCATGCAGCCTGTGATTGACATATTCATTGGCACCTGAGCGGACATTCGACCAATGAGAAACATTTTCTCCTTTGTATCAGGATGGAAGGCAGAATCATACAGATGTTTGGCTCTCCATATCTCATCAATGCTTTTTGTGGGCATGGATTCACCAGATCTGAAAATTGTGAAATTCATTAACAAAATAAAATAAATATTAGGCTACATATATAAATTGAGATGTTCTTTTTTTTTTCTGTCTATTTTCTTATGGTTTTATGTCATGCAGTTGATTATTTTCCCTTACATGTACTTCCAGGTAGTAAAAGCTTTAAACACAATTCATAGCTCATCATATTTTCATTTCAGTTTGTTTGAACTAAGGAATTATTGCAGAACATGCGAGTTACAAATATAGTTGATATTGTTGATTCAGTATTAAATTTTATCGCCGGATAATACACATACTATATGGTTTCCATCTCATCTTTACTGATTACTAATTTTCAAAAAGTTAATCACAGAAAATTACTTATACATATGATATATTTGTTTGTTTGAGTGGGGTTTAATGTCCTACTCAAGGGTATTTCACTTGCATGAGGATGGATTGTCCACTTCAGACTGTTCCTTGCCTCATAACGGTGGAAAACAGAGTGTAAACCTCATAAAAACCACCCCAGCGATTGCCAGAGCCACATCTTATGACTCACGCATAAGCTTATACCTGGGGGTCGACAGATGCACTTAATCCTGTGAACAGTGCATCCAGGTCTGTGCTTTAGTCTTTTCCAGCATGACAACAAAGAGGAATTTTGAAAATCTGACTTCAGCTTGTTTTGGCTGAATTTGGTGTTATCTGACAACTGAAACTGTGACCTTTCGTGAACCCCAAGAGACTTGACGTATTTGAACAGTATAACTGAAGTGATTGTGTTAGATCTAATTATAGTGACAAACAAAACATGGGGAGCATTTTTGAGATCTGATTATAATTACCTTCTAACTTTAAAGTTAGGACATTCTAATTTTGAGACAGACAAGAAATAACATGTAAGACCCCCTGTGGTAAGCCTATTTTTCTGTCAGTGTCCCATCTGCTAGAAGTTATAGGTAGATTGAAACAATATCACACCTGTATTTTTCCACAATGGCTTTTGCTTCATCGAGTTGTTTTCCTGACACAAACAGATTGAGAGGATTCGTTGTAATGAAGAAGTGTTTAGCCCTGCCCTCGAAGGTGCTTTGGTCGTAGCGGGGCTCATCCAGATTAATTCTTTCCGTAGATGCCATCTCTGAGATTTTGGTTCAGGTATTCTACAAAAAAACAAACATACAAGATTTGTGTAAATTGTTGAGATATATTGAAAAAGTTGTAGTGATGTCTAGAATTAAATCAATTCAAGAATTAATTAGCTGTCAACAAATTCAAAACAAGCATATATTAAAGCGGTACGTTGAGAAACCAGTGGCATTTCGTAACCTTCACCAGACTTAAAATTATCAGCTTTTGGCCGAGCTTGAAAAATAAGCATGTGACAGGCTGTCCGGTGATTATATGATACTTCTAAATATATGTATATTTATGGACAGGTGAAAAAACGATAACTACATGTACTAGTGCTTTTTACAGGCTTAAACTGATAATCGATTCCATAAATATGTGGGAGTGTTGCCTATCTTCTATAAGAATTAACATGTGACAGCTGTATCAACCATTGATGAAGCTCTACAACTAAACAACTGAAATTGAATTGCTGTCAGACATAATGGTATAGAAAGTATAGGTATTAGCTACAATTGTAGTTTACCTCGCCAAACAGGTACTTGCTAGACCCATTGAGCTTAAAATGAACAATTTTTTATATCATTTTGATTAAAAGTTAGGTATTTTAAATTCATGTTGGCAAAAAAAATAATTATAAATTCCAACTGCAAAGTGTTAAATTGGAGCCTATAATTTAGTGTTA
>JARFOD010082927.1:0-19227 GCA_031763545.1 Mopalia muscosa | reverse complement strand
AATCAGTCAGTTGTTAGTACACAGCATGATTATATATGCAAATACTCCATGGCGCATTAGTCGACATAACTTTGTCAGAGCGATTAATTTAAAGAAATGTATATGTTTTGAAACTAAAAATTATAACTTTTAAACCTATTGCAAATTGAAATAATGTCGTCAGAATAACGTATGGAGCATTTTTGGAGCTCAGAATGTAATTATTAAACAGACAATAAACTTATAAAGCATACATATAGATACTTATATCATATATTGTTCAATTGTGAAGCCCAGTGTATTTTTTGTCTCCCCATCTTCAAACACCAAGTGTACATTTCCGAAAACATTTTTTAAATTGCAAGGACGACATTCAAAGAAATTCGGCACCTATTTGAGCTCAGTTGCCCTCCTAAAAACTTTACAAATTAAAAAAAATATCAATTCAGTATATATTTGATCTGGGGTCAGTTGCTCGAAAGACGTTTAGCTGCTATAACACCTGATTAAATGGCTATATCAGTTAGAGATAGACTTTCAACATGGCTTGACGTCATCTAATAGCAGATTAAATTCAATAACACCATGGGACAGACCTATTTTTATAAACCTACTGGGAATCAGATATATATTGCGGCCTAATGCACATTCACATCACTCATCACCAAAACCCGCAGCCGTGGATTGATTATTATTGGTTATATACCGTGTCAACTCACGGGTAGGAGTCCATAAGTCGAGCTCATGTATGTGAGTCACAAGATGAGGCACCAGCAATCGTACGAATGATTTTCGTGAGGTTTCCCCTCGGCTTCCCTCCGTACGGCAGTAAGAAGTGGATAATACGACATCACATTAATGAACACGCTTGAGTACGACGTTTCACCCTAATCAAACAAACACGTAACTCATCACCGGAGATGGCGGCAGTGGTTTTGTTGTTAGCGCTTCTACTTACGGATCCTCCTTCGACGTGAGTAAAGACCCATATCAGCTTAGTTAAAAAACACTGTATTTGCCCATGGTTAAATATTCGAATGGCATTCTGAATCGCAGTGTGAAAGTGACTCCAAATAAAACATGAACACGTTCTATTTATATGTAAAATTTATACCACCCTGATGTCTGTGAAGTTAGTCTGGGATTGGCAGTTAGCAGTTAGCTATCCGCCAGGGACCATCTCTTATTTACCAACAAATTAACAACTCAAATAAGACAGTCAAAACAGGTACAGAATTGCAACATTAAACATATAAGGTAAAAACTAAAGTTGTATACCATAATGCATCAAAAAAATCTACCTCCACTGGCTGTAATTTCCAATAGCTAACTGAATAGCAGTCTGGTTCATATCTTCCATATTTGAACTGATAGAGGCTTAACATTTGACACACAAAGTGGTACCAGCAAGCTTTTCTTTACGGATTAATACATTTTGTTGTACACTGTACGGCGGTGGAATACTGGTGTATTTCCAATAGCTAACTGAATAGCAGTCTGGTTAACATCTTTTGCAATTTAAATGATAGAGGCTTTATATTTGCCACACAAAGTAGTAACGGCAAGCCCTACTTTACGGATGAATACATTTTGTTCTCCCCATACGCGTCTTTTCCAATAGCTAACTGAATAGCAGTCTGATTTATATCTTCGGCAGTTTTAATGATAGAGGCTTAACATTTGACACACAAAGAAGTACAGACAAGCACTTCTTTACGGATTAATAGATTTTGTTTCCTCCTTACGGCGGTGGAAAACTGGCATCATTAACCATAGCTAACTGAATGCAGTCTGACTCATATCCTTCATACTGGACATGATTAAGGCTTAACATTTGACACACAAAGTAGTATTGGCAAGCCCTACTTTACGGATAAATATATTTTGCACTCCGTCGTACGGCGGTGGAATACTGGCGTAATTTCCAATAGCTAACTGAATAGCAGTCTGGTTCACATCTTTGGCAATTTAAATGATAGAGGCTTAACATTTGACACACAAAGTACTAACGGCAAGCCCTACTTTACGGATGAATACACTTTGATCTCCTCCGTATGGTGATGGAAAACTGGCATCATTTCCAATAGCTAACTGAATAGCAGTCTGATTTATATCTTCCATAATTTAACTGATAAAGGCTTAACACATAACACAAAGTAGTACTGGCAAGCCCTACTGTACGGATTAATACATTTTGTTGTCTGACGTACGGCGGTGGATTACTGGCGTATTTTGCAATAGCTAACTGAATAGCAGTCTGGTTCATATCTTCTATATTTAAAATCATAGAGGCTTAACATTTGACACACAAAGTAGTACCGGCAAGCCCTTCTTTACGGATTAATACATTTTGATCTCCGCCGTACGGCGGTGGAATACTGGCGTATTTTCCAATAGCTAACTGAATACCAGTCTGGTTCATATCTTCGGCAATTTAAATGATAGAGTCTTAACATTTAACAAACTATTAGCGGCAATCCCTTCTTTACGGATTAATACATTTTGTTGTCCTTCGAACGGCGGTGGAATACTGGCATAATTTTCAAGAGCTATCTGAATAGCAGTCTCGTTCATATCTTCCATAATTTAACTGGTAAAGGCTTAACATTTGACAAACAAAGCAGTACTGGCAAGCCCTACTGTACGGATTAATACCTTTTTGTTCTCCGACGTAGGGCGGTGGAATACTGGCGTATTTTGCAATAGCTAACTGAACAGCAGTCTGGTTCATATCTTCTGCAATTTACATGGTAGAGGCTTAATATTTGGCACCCAAAGTAGTAGCGACAAGCCCTACATTATGGATTAATATATTTTGTTCTGCACCTTACGGCTATGGAATACTGGCTTCATTTCCAATAGCTAACTGAATAGCAGTCAGATTCACATCTTCCGCAATTTAAATGATAGAGGCTTAATTTTTTACACACAAAGTAGTAACTACAAGCCCTGCTTTTCGGATCAATACATTTTGTTCTCCGCCGTACGGCGGTGGAATACTAGCGTAATATCGAATACCTATCTGAATAGCAATCTGATTCATATCTTCCCTAATTTAAATGATAAAGGCTTTATCTTTGAAACACAAAATAATAACGGCAAGCCCTGCTTGATGGATTAATACAATTTGTTCTCAGTCGTACGGCGGTGGAATACTAGCGTTATATCGAATAGCTAACTGAATAGCAATCTGATTCATATCTTCCCTAATTTAAATGATAAAGGCTTTATCTTTGAAACACAAAATAGTAACGGCAAGCCCTGCTTGATGGATTAATACATTTTGTTCTCTGACGCACGGCGGTGGAATACTAGAATCAGTCTGATTCATATATTTCATAAATTAAATGGTACAGAATTTGTACAGAATACTTTTCTTCCATCAGTTTCATTAAATTCTCTTCACAGTGAATACTACATACCTTACAAATCGCATCGTTCATGTGAGTTTAAGTTATTTAAGTTAATAGCCACTCGATACTTAATACAGTTCAAAGAAGCGCTTAAGGAATAGTTAGATTATTTAATTATGTTGTTACCTGTGGAGCCTGATTGCTTAATTTATAATCGAAAATTAGTCGATTATATTGTAAAAACGGGCAAAACTAGGGGAAGTTACATACTCTCAGTTTCACTAATTTAGCACCTAAATCCTGAAACCAGACTTTTGGCGTTTAAACACATTAAAGAACATTTAACAATTTCTAAATCAATTTGAATTATATGAATACCAGTAAAATAATGGTTTTTACAATTAAAAAAAAAATGACGAAAATTTCCAAATTTCCATTACGTTCCCGATTTTCTTTTCGTCTAGGATTTCTTTAAATTAAAATATATACCCATACCACTTATATAATCTGATAGAAAATCTTCAGAGCTTTCAGAAAATACCAAGGAATCTACAATTAAAAAAATTTAAAAAATAAAAAAAATTAAAAAAGTATGAAAATTGTATTTCTTACCAGCTTTGCAATATTTGGTACTAACTTTGCATAAACCCTTCAGGTTTTTTGGGTTAGTGTTAGTTTTCAAGCCGGACTCTTGATACTTCTCACACTTGTCGGCAACATATGTGATTATATTTCTGTGGATTTCCAGTTCAATCAGAGTAGAATAAAGTACTTTACGTCACACCAGAACAAATTTTTTTAACATGCCTGAAAAGGGTTTGTTTTGTTTTGCTCATGTTTCCCATATTATTTAAGCGGGACTCTTGATACTTCACACACAGGTTGGAAACATATGTGGCTTTGTATGTGATAATTTTCAGCCCAATCAGCACTTTCTGACACACTGGAACAAATTTTTTGGTGGCTGAGATATCTTAACATGTGAAAATCAGGGGTATGTCATGTTTGTTTTGCTCATATTTTCCTGTGTTTTTAAGTTGTAGATGGCCAATCATAGTAGAATAAAGTACTTTCGGACACACCAAAATAAAGTTTTTTAGGTTTTGTCACATGTTAACATGCGTGAATAGGGGATATGGCATGTTTGTTTTGCCCAGAGTTTTAAGCCGAACCCATGATACTCCACACACTTGTTGGCAACATATTTGGCTATGTTATTCTGGATTTTCAGTCAAATGGGAGTAAAATAAAGTATTTTGCGACACACCAGAACAAATTTTGTTGGTGTCTGACGTATGTTAAAATCAGGTGGTATGTCGTGTTAGTTTTGCTCATATTTCCCAACGTTTTTAAGCCGGGCCATTGACACTTCACAAACTGGTTGGCAGCAGATATGGCTATGATTATGTTGATCTAATCAAATTCGAGTAGAATAAAGTACTTTCCGACACACCAGAATAAAATTTTTGAGGGTTTTGTCACAAGTTAGCATGCGTGAATAGGTGTTATGGTGTGTTTGTTTTAAGCCAAACCCTTGATACTCCACACACTTGTTAGCAACATATGTGGGTATGTTGTTGTGGAGTAAAAAAATCGGAGTAAAATAAAGTATTTTGCGACACACCAGAACAAACTTTTTTGGTGCCTGACGTATGTTAACAGGTGAAAATCAGGGAGTATGTCATGTTTCTTTGTTCATATTTCCCATGGGTTTTAAGGTGGACCCTTGACACTTCACACACTGGTTGGCAACATATATGGCTATAATTATGTAGATTTGCAGTCAAATTCGAGTAGAATAAAGTATTAAGGGACACACCAGAACAAACTTTTTTGGTGTCTAATGTATGTTAGCATGTGAGATTCAGGAAGTATGTTATGTTAGTTTTGCTCATTATTCCCAGCCTTTTTTAGCCGGGCCCTTGACACTTCACACACTGATTGGCAACAGATATGGCTATGATTATGTGGATTTTCAATCAAATCGGAGTAAAAAGAGGATTTTACGACACACCAGAACAAACTTGACATGTTAAAATCTGAAAATCAGGGAGTATGTCATGTTTGTTTTGCTAATATTTAAAGTACTCGTTGGCAACAGATATGGTTATATTTCTGTGGATTTTCAGCCCAATCGGAGTAGAATAATGTACTTTTTTTGGCGCCTCACATATGTTAACATATGGAAATCAGGGGTATTTCATGTTTGTTTTGCTCATATTTCCCAGAGTTTTAAAGCCGGACCTTTGGTACTTCACACACTTGTTGGCAACATATGTGGCTATGTTTTTGTGGATTGTCAGTCCAATCAGAGTAAAATAAGGTACTTTGCGACACACTAGAGGAAACTTTTTGGTTTGTTAACACGTGAAAATCAGGGGTATGTTATGTTTTTTTTTGGTTTGTCACATGTAGACGTGCATGAATAGGGGGTATGCCATGATTGTTTTGCTTAGAGGTTTTAAGCTGGACCGTTGATACTTCACACACATGTTGGCAAAATATTTGGCTATAAAGCTTTGAATTTGTAGTCCAATTGGAGTAAAAAAGTACTTTCCGACACACTAGAAGAAACTTTTTGGTGCCCGACATCTGTTAATACGTGAAAATCAGGGGTATGTTATGTTTGTTTTTCTCAAATTTCCCAGAGTTACACTTCACACGAGATATGGCTACGATTCTGTTGATTTTCAGCCCTATCGGAGTAGAATAAAGTACTTTTCAAAACACCAGAACAAACTTTTTTGGTTTTGTCACATGTTAACATGAGTGAATAGGGGGTATGGCATGTTGTTTTGCTCATTTTTCTCAGTGTTTTTTTAGCTGGACCTTTGACACTTCAAAAACTTGTTGGCAACATATATGGCTACGTGTCTGTGGATTGTCAGCCCAACCGGAGTAGAATAAAGTACTTTTCGACTCTTGTTGGCAACATATATGGTTATGTTTCTATAGATTTTCAGCCCAATCGGAGAAGAAGAAAGTAGACAAGTTTCTTAATAGATCTCAATCTCGGGTTGCTAGATTTGTTTTTCTCTTGTGTGCTACAACAGGTCTCATGTGGTTAACTATGACTTTTGATGCCAGTCTTCATCTCTTTTTTAGGGGTTTTACAACCACTTTTGAAAAAAAATACAACTTATAGAACAACCAGTTTTGAAATAAATTAACCACTCACTTTTGATATAAAAAAATATAATTGTGAATGAAAAAAGTACGGTTTTTTTTATTATTGGTTAAATTACATTTTAATTGTAGCATTGATTCATTTCAAATCCAGTTATTTTTTTATTTCAAAGCTGGTTAAAATATATTTCAACAGAGTCTTTTTATAGGCCTTCAAGATATTCTGTGGATGTCTTAAAATAGAAGCTATCCGTCTGTCAATCCATCCGTCCATCTTCACCCTGCTGCCATATTTCGAGCTCCATCCAAAACAGTGCTGGTACTGGATGTATTGAGCTCAAAATTTGGTTTTATTTAACAGTTGACACATTGGGTCTGTGCATTACCATCATGATTTTCGTGTGACAGTATTGAAAGTTTGTTTGTTACCACCACTTTTGAACAAAAAAATACCACTTTTGAAAGAACAACCAATTTTGAAAGAAAAATGTATTAGTTTTGAAATAAATTAACCACTCACTTGTGATTTAAAAAATTTATAATTTGTGAATGAAAGTATGGTTTTTCAAGATATTTTTGGGGTGTCTTAAAATAGAAGCTATCCGTCTGCGGGTCCATCCGTCCATCTCCACTCCTCCTGTAATCTGGTAAAACCTATAGTAAGTCTGTTGAATGCAAATTTGAGAAAACAAAGGAAAACTGTTTTGTTTCAGGATGTTCAAAACTCTTCCCTGTTGGCAGTTTTTCATCTGGAAGAACCTAGTATGCTATACTAGTATATGTCATGTAGACTGAGTATGCATTTCATCAGTATACTTACATGACATACTAGGTTTTTCCAGATGAAAAACTGTTAACAGGGAAGAGTTTCGCACATTTTTAGAGTGTTAAATGAAGGGGGAAAACCCAGAAAGTCCTAATATGGGTCTAACTCAATTTTCACCAAAACATGACTTACTAGGTTTTACCAGATTACAGGAGACTGTCCTGCCATATTCCGAGCTCCATCCAAAACAGTACCGGTACTGGATGTATCGAGCTCAAAAATTGGTTTTATTTAACACTTGACACGTTGGGCTGTGCATTGCCATCATGCTTTTCGTGTGACAGTATGTTTGTTAGTAGGCTAATTCTGTTTATATTTCGATTGACATACCTCTCTCGTGTTATATTACCAGCCATATCTTAAACAGTTAACAATGTATCAGGCTGAAACTTGTTTTATTTAACAGCTGGTGTATCGAGTGTGAACGCTGCCATGTTGCTATTCATGTAGCATTCTTCGGGGTTTGTCCGTCCATCGGGTCTTCCATGTTTTATTCTCACTAAAAAAAAACGTACCTCAACCAAATGTATGGAGCTCAAACTTGTTTTATTCAACAGCTCACACAATTTGACGGTGCACTGCCGTGATGAAATTGGAATTTTGATTAGAGGTCTGGTTGTCATTTATTTAGAACTACTCATCAAACCTCAGAGTTGTCTGCCCCTGTCCCTCAAAACAAGTCGTCCAGGAACCCCATATTATTCCATGTCAAGTGAGAAATTCCCCCATAATACTTATAATAAAAAGTATGGAAAACAAGTGTCCCGCAATTTTTGGTACTACAAATACCCCCTTAATTCCGACAGACCTCCCCAAACTAAACCCCTGTTCTGCTCCCACTTCACCTGTCTTCCTTTAGTGCCACCAACTGACACCCTATGAGTACCCCCTTGACTTACAACACCAAATGTAACCCTAGTTTCATCCGAAATTTAACCCACCAACACTTTCCTTTAATCCCTAAAGCAGGGCTTGTCGTTACTACTTTGGGTGTCAAATGTTTAGGCTCTATCATTTAAATTATGGAAGATATGAATCAGACTGCTATTCAGTTAGCTATTGGAAAATACGCCAGTATTCCACAGCCGTACAGCGAACAGAATGTGGTAATGCCTAAAGTAGGGCTTCCCGTTACTACTTTGCAAGTGTGGCAAATATAAAACCTCTATCATTTAAATTCCCGAAGATATGACTTAGACTGCTATCCAGATAGCTATTGGAAAATACGCTGGTATTCCACAGCCGTATGGCGGAGCACCAAATTTATTAATCTTTAGAGTACGACAAACGGTTACTGCTTTGTGTGTCAAATGTTAAGCCTCTATCACTTAAATTACGGATGATATGAATCAGACTGCTATTCGGTTAGCTATTGGAAAATGCGCCAGTATTCCAACGCCGTATGTAAGAAAACAAAATGTATTAATCCGTCAAGTATTGCTTGCCGTTAATACTTCGTGTATCAAATGTAAAGCCTCTATCATTTAAATTTCCGAAGGTAATCAAACTGCTATTCAGTTAGCTACCGAAAAATATGCCAGTATTCCACCGCCGTACGGCGCTAAACAAAATGTATTAATCCGTCAAGTAGGGCTTGCCAGTACTACGTAGTGTATCAAATGTAAAGCCTCTATCATTTAAATTGCCGAAGATATGAGCCAGATTGCTATTCAGTTAGATATTGGAAAATATGCCAGTATTATAACACCGTATGGCAGAGAACAAAATATATTAATCAGTAAGGTAGGGCTTGCCGTTACTACTTTGTGTGCCAAATGTAAAGCCTTAATCATTTAAATTCCCAAAGACATGAGTTAGACTGTTATTCGGTTAGCTATTGGAAAATGCGTATTACAAAGCCGTAGTGCGGAAACAAAATGTATTAATCCGTCAAGTAGTGCTTGCAGCTACTACTGTGTGTGTCAAATGTTAAGCCTGTATCATTTAAATTGTGCAGGATAGGAACCAGACTGCTATTCCGTTAGCTATTTGATATGACGTAGTTTTCCACCCCCGTATGGCAGAGAACAAAATGTATTCATCTGTAAAGTAGGGCTTGCCACACTACTTTGTGTATCAAATGTTAAGACTCTATCATTTAAATTGCGGAAGATATTAATCAGACTGCTATTCAGTTAGCTATTCGATATTACAGCTAGTATTCCACCACCATACAGCAGAGAACAAAATGTATTAATCCGTAAAGTAGGGCCTGTCGTTACTACTTTGCGTGTCCAAAAGTTAAGTCTCTATTATTCAAATTATGTAAGATATGAATCAGACTGCTTTTCAGTTAGCTATTGGAAATTGCGCCAGTATTCCACCATCGTGCGGCGGAGAACAAAATGTATTAATCCGTAAAGTAGGGCCTGTCGTTACTACTTTTTGTGTCAAACATTAAGCCTCTATCATTTAAATTGTGGAAGATATGAACCAGACTGCTATTCCGTTAGCTATTTGATATGACTTGATATGACGTAGTTTTCCATCGCGGTACGGCGGAGAACAAAATGTATAAATCCGTAAAGTAGGGCTTACCGCCACTACTTTGTGCGTAAAATGTTAAGACTCTATCATTTAAATTGCCGAAGATATTAATCAGACTGCTATTCAGTAAGCTATTGGAAAATACGCCAGTATTCCACCGCCGTTCAGCGGACAACAAAATGCATTAATCTGTAAAGTAGGGCTTGCCAGTACTACTTTGTGTGTCAGATGTTAATCCTCTATGGTTAAAATTATGGAAGATATGAATCAGACTGCTATTCAGTTAGCTATTGGAAATTATGCCAGTATTCCATCGTGGTGAGATGAAAATGTAATAATTTGTAAAGTAGCGCTTGACGCTACTACTTTGTGTGTCAAATATAAAGCCTCTTTCGTTTAAATTGCCGAAGATATTAATCAGACTGCTATTCAGTTAGCTATTGGAAATGATGTCAGTATTCCATCGCTGTATGGTGGAGATCAAAATGTATTAATCCGTAAAGTAGGGCTTGCCGCCACTACTTTGTGCCTAAAATGTTAAGACTTGCCTAAGATATGAACCAGACTGCTATTCAGTTAGCTATTGGAAAATACACCAGTATTCCTCCGCCGTAGGGCGGACAACAAAATGTATTAATCCGTAAAGTAGAGCTTGTCGGTACCATTTTGTGTGTCAAATATTAAGCCTCTATCAGTTAAATTATGGAAGATATGAACCAGACTGCTATTCAGTTAGCTATTGGAAATTACAGCCAGTATTCCACCGCTGTGCGGTGGAGGTAGATTATTTTGACGCATTATGGTCTAATTTACCTAATATGTTTAATGTTGCAATTCTGTACCTGTTTTGACTGCCTTATTTGAGTTGTTAATTTGTTGGTAAACAAGAGATGGTCCCTGGCGAATAGCTAACTGCCAATCGCAGACTAACTTCACAGACATACATATGAAGAGTTTTACTTAGTCTTGCTTCTCCAGTGCATTGCTGAAAGGCAGTCCTGTGCCCTAAGAGAGTCCTGGCCGTATTAGTCTATTATATAACCACACTGCCATATTATACTCAATGAAACAGTGCTAGAACACCTAGTATAGGCCATCAAGTTATAATATTTTTTTATGAATTGACAGACGGATATCTGATTTCCAAATAAAAGGCCTTTAGAATTTTCGGTGACTTCAGTTTGTTTGATTCACATGTGTTTCATTGGTAATTGACAACTATTACTGACATTTACTTATTAAACATGAGTTAAATAAACATACCGTCATATATGAGATCAGTAGCTGGCTTCACTTGGACGACAAACTAAATGATATTGAAAATTGGCAGTACTGTCATATCGGTATTTTCATTTCCATGTAAGCAATGCTGGCAGGAGTTATTCCCCTTATACCGTAAATGGAATTCCACCTAAAGTTGCCCCCCTTGAAAAGGTTGAAAAATTATTAACTTTACCCAGGTTTGCCCATAACACCCACCTTTACAACAACAAACAGGTAGTTTTTGTGAAATACATTGTAGTCCTTCTGTTAGTACTAAATTTGTCTTTTGTAAAATCAAGAAGAAAACCTGACGAAGATGTAAACTATCAGCCATCTGATATATATTATACATTTTTATAAGATTTTCCAAATGTGGATAGACAAAAAATTCACTGATTTTTGTTTTAATGAGACAGCGTTTACTAGTTCGAGGATTATTCTACTTGGCCAAATAAACCATGAAAAATGCATTCAATTTTTTTCTGTAGGCAATACTCATCTTTTACTATTTTTCGAAAAAATGATTGGTTTTTTCTAATTTACTAAGTGCTCCTAATAAAAAAATAGGTTTAAGGATTGAAATGACAGCATTAGGAGTACAAATGAAATTATTAAGAAATATAACACTGTCAGCACTTCTCACTACAGCTTTATAGCACAGTAGAAATTCATAAAGTCTGTTTTGTGCTGAATAAGAGGCTTTATTTCAGGACTTAAGTAGGTCGATTTCCTTGTACACAAATTAAGATATTCCAAACTTCGAAATGATATAAACTAGTAGCAGCGAATGATCTAAACTAATAGCGAATTGAATAAACCTTCCAAGAAAATAAATCCAGTTCTGCCGTCTTCTGAGATTGGCTACTATTGTTATCTGGACAACTCAATAACACGAGATTTTCACTGGAACTTGTATACTAGGCCTACTAATTGAAGTACCAGTTCGCCATCACATATATAAATTCTTAGGTGCAATCTATCAGTTTCACAATAGCTTTTATTTTGTGCCGATAGAGAAAAAAATAGTATCTTTACATCAGAAAACATCGTGTGACTCCCTCATATACATGAGGTTGGCAGAAAGGCTCGAACCAGTGAGCGATAGATGGGACAATTAGCAAGTGGACACACTAATCACCGAACCTCAGCCCCATTTTAGCTATAAAGTAAAATATTATTTTTAAAATGGCATTTTCCCTTTACCCAATAACATTGTCGTCTTACGGCTTGACACCTATTTTTGAAATCGTTGATCCATCAACGATTTTTAAAAAAAAGGTATAGAAATTATATTACAGATTACGGTAGATAAAGGTTAGTCAAATCGTATGAATTTCGTCTCCCATAGCTATATGGTTTAACATTGATAACCATTTTCTCTTACTTATGGCTTGCAGTAAATTTCAGATTTTAAAAATCTCCTTTAGCCAGGAACTTCTAACAGGTTTGTAACCATTCCCGATATATGTGACCTTTCTCTGGATACAGTTTGTGATTCTATATTCCTATATATTGGACCTCAAGTCTGACGTCGCACTTTTCTACGACGAGAACGTGATTAATTTAATCCAATCAGTATATCAGAATATATATCATACTCACTGAACATATAGATTTAGTAACATTACTCTGAATGAAGATAAATGTGTAGGCGTGTTACTCACTTTCCCTGGCATGTCTGGTTCTTCTAGAGGAAACGGCTCATTTCCTCCCGCTCTTCTTTTCCGCTCAACGCATATTAAAAATGTGAGCGTGTTGACCATTATTTGTATAGTTGCGAAAATAACTGCATATTATGAAATAGTTTCAAGTCTAGTGCTTTGGTTAATTTAATATGAAGACACTCAAATGATGACATAATTAGCTTATCTCTGTGCAACAAGTGCATGAAAATTAGGCTAAACAGTTTGGCCAACTATGGAGAAGCGATTAAATTGCTAGATTGAGTGAGCGATTAACACTAAACAGCAACTTAAAGGGGAAGGTTATTGTAGTTTGCCTATAAATACAGATCTTGGCGAGGGAATTAAGCATCCTATCATGCACAATTGTTTTATTGTGACCATTTGTGTTTTCACTTTTCTAATATATTGACTACTGTGTTTACATTTTATTTGCTGCGTTTATTTCTTGTTATTAAACATTACGGCTTTTCCGTCTTTAAACTTTGCTGCATTATTATATTTTGTACAACGATGAGTAGGGTTTCATGTTTGCTTTAAAATATATTGTTATTGTTGGACCAGTCAGACAGCAACGGTTTAATTAAATATGCACCAAACAGACTTGCAGCCAAGTAAGAAGTGAACCATACTAAATGGTAAGTGATGGTAAATACAGGTGCTAATTACCGTTCCCCAAGGTAACTCCGGTTGAGGTGGAAACGGCATACCACTCCCCGATATTCTTTTCCTCTGAAACAGAAGAAAAAAACATGGAATTTATAATAATTCATCATAAATAAGTTTGTTCATGTCCACTGGAATTACGTTAAAAGACAGTTCTAAGTTGTGATTTCTATAAACATTGTCATCTTTCATTTGGAAGGCTACTTTGTCGAATACTGCGGTTATGTATAGGTTAAATCTCATACGAAACATAATTTACAATGCCAGTAAAGAAATACATTTCAAAACAAAATTTTACTCCCAAGGTCTGAAAAGCATCAACGCAACATCAGGGAAAATAAATTTATCTTATGAAATAGTTTTAAGTCTGTGTCTTGGTGCTGTGGGTAATTTAATATAAAAAGACACTCAAATGTTCACGTAATTATCTCATCTCAGTGCAACAATGTGATCGACCTCAAGTCTTGTATCACACTCCCCCATCCCAGTGGACCTGTATATCATTGATTTATTTCTGATGTTTTACTGCTTGCATTTTACGATAATGCAACATTTGTTTCGGCTTCATGGCCAACTGAAAGTTCCATAAAAAATAAATGGGATAGCTCCCCATATCTGAAATATCTTCTTACACAGAGATACTGGGAAACTACTGATTGTTTTGATCTAACAAATCGAGAAAATTTCGGACAGCTCAAGTGTCGATTATACATATTTTCTTCTTCATTTCCCCCTAAAACAACTAAGGAGGGGAACGCTCTACCCTTTTTTGCTAAGTAATATTCTTGTAAATAACTTAAACCTTTCCTCTCCACATCAATTAACCAGCTTACATTATATTGTTCATTTAATACTTATGAATTAATCCTACACTGTGGAATGAGAATGGGACAGAGCGCTCTACACGCAACCTGTTTAAATATAATATCATTGCAGATCGAAATGTTCAATTGATATATTGATAATATTACGACATGTGAACCTCTCCTTTTCTAGATGACATACACGTTTAACAAAATAACATATAAGTTGCTTTTAAATATTTATATCATTCAATGACTGACATTTTATGTACATAGTTGTTTATTATTTTGTTTTTTATTGTCTTTTTATCGTTTTTGAGGAGACCCCCTCGTGGCCGAACGGCAGTGGGACATCCTCGTGAAATTAAATGCAAATAGATCCTCTGATAAATCCGTCCTGTATACTTTTGGAGATCCATTATAGAGTAACTATAGAAAATTACGACAGCTTGATTCAGTAAGGGCATTTGCATAGCAAAGCTTATAGCATAAAATATTAAACCTTACATATTTATCACTACTGTTTCAACTGTATTGGCTACTGCGTTTACATTTTATTTCAAACATCGATTTCCAAGCATTTGCTTAATATTAGTAAGCATTAAAGGTTTTTCAATCTTTAATTTTTGTAATTGATTAATTTACATTATTATAGTTTGTCAGATAAAACGATGAGTTGGATATCCTTCCTCTAGGATTAGCGAGGCAGTAACAGTTTTATTAAATAGGCACCAAACAGCCTTGCAGCTAAGTAAGCAGTTAATCATACTAAATGCTAAAAGATGGTGAATACAGGTGCTATTTACAAGGGAACATTCGAGTACTTTCATTAAATGACGGCGGTGAAATTAAATGACCAGCACAGCCATAAAATGAGAGTTTTGTTGACTTTTGTCGTTCTAGTGATAAGTGATCACCATATGCCTGTTAATGGAACACAAGTTTCTAAGGGAGATTTGAGTTTTAATGTATTTGGGGACTAATGTCGTACCTGAGGATATTTCACTCTTTATGCAAAGATTTGTTCATTTCTCACTTTGTCCTAGTGAAATACTATGGAAATTTGGTATGAAACCTCATAAGACCTTTCCCGCTCTTGCCGGAGCCACATCCTGTGATTCCCCTGGGCGTAGACGAGCTCAGCTAGTTTACAACCAGGGCCAAATCCGACATACCGAGATGCTGACAGATGCTTTCAGTCATCAACCTCTCCGTATTTTCCCAAGTTGACCTGAGCCGAGCAGACAAGGTTTCCTCTGTGCGACGCGGACAATACGTCTTCATATAAGTTTAATACCCAATACCGCTAATTGCCTAATACTATAGGTGTCTCCTTTTCTTTTCATTTTAGCTATAACGTTTGTTTTGTCTTGTTTATACTTATTATAAAATGCATTTCTACGACGTTTTCTGTTAAATAATTTATTTCTTCAATATTAAAATATATATTTCGGTTTTTAAATAAATTCGTTTATAATATCGCATTCACTCCTGTGCCCAAGAATCTGTACCATTCTTAATAGGAAATGGGCGAAAATATTCATACAAACAAATTGCCATGGATGTTTGTCTGTAACATTGACAGTGGTAATTGGGCAAAAACAAAACGCTTGTCTGTGACATTGGCTGGAGCAATTGGACAAGAACAGGATGTTTTTTGCGTGATAGTGAGAAAGGCACTGGTCCGGTAAGTGACACCCACAGTCATCTGCGGAGTGGACCTCAGGCTCGACAGTCTCATACTTAAAGAGAAGTTAATGGAAACATTAACGTGTACATTCAGTGTTTCGGGTGATTTTGAGCGAGCTTATTTGTACATATAAATAAATATATATGAGTACAAACAAAATATATCATTTTGACATTAGATCAAATCTTCATATATTTTACTCTCGTATACCCTCATCAGGAGCCAACGAATATAATTCTTGTTGTGTTAAAAAAACGTACGAAATTGTATAGTCAGATCATATTTTGACATGCTGTCTTATTTGATCTTATGTTTCTGGAGTATTTCCCTAAGGTTTTTTCCTCTTTTGTATGCAATTTGAGGTAGGTTTGGGAATATATTTCTGACATATGGGTCAGCCTCAATGATGTTCCAGTATTTCGACAGAATTTTTCTGATACCTAAGCGTTTTGGATGGTAAATCTAAGCGGTCTTTTCCCACCAGCGTTTTTATTCTTTCGCTCGAGTGTATTTGCTCGTAGATTGGGATCAATTGTAGCGACACAACTTTCTATTTCGGATTTCGAATAACCTCGAGACCGAAGTTTGGATGTGAATAGTGTCAGTTTCTCAGAGAAATCTTGCTTGTTGTTGCAGTTTCTGTTTATGCGAGTGGTTTCTCCACTAATAAAAGCTTTGAAGCAGGATGGATGGTGTGCCGATTTTCTGTGAAGGTATTGGAATGTATCCGTCGGCTTTGTATAATTCTTAATATCGAGAATATTGTCTCTGTGATGTAGTGTCTAAGAAATTAACAGAGCATGCAGAAATTTCATATGTGAATTTCAGCAGCGGATGTGCACTGTTAGTTCATTCAAAGAAACTTTCAGCTTGAGTGTGAGAAAGACACTGGTCCGGTAAGCCACACCCACAGTCTTCTGCGGTACAGAATGTTTTTGAGTGATATTGACAGTGGTAATTGAACAAGAACAAAACGTTTGTCTGCGACATTGACAGTGGTAATTGAACAAGAACAAAACGTTTGTCTGTGACATTGACAGTGGAAGTTGTACCAAAACAAAACGGGTGTCTGTGACATTGACAGTGGTAATTGAACAAGAAGAAGATGTTGATCTGCGACATTGGCAGTGGTGATTTGACAAGAACAAAATGTTTGTCTGTAACATTGACATTGGTATTTGGACAAGAACAAGATGTTTGTCGGTGTCATTGACAGTGGTGGTTTTACAAAACAAAATGTTTGTAACAGTGACAGTGGTAATTCGACAAAAGCATGATGTTTGTCTGTGAAATTGAAATAGGTTATTGGACAAAAAAACGTTTGTCTGTGACATTGATATTGACTGGAGCAATTGGACAAGTACAGGATGTTTGTCTGTGACATTGATATTGACTGGAGCAATTGGACAAGTACAGGATGTTTGTCTAAGCTCTTGGCAGTGGTAATTGGATAATAACAAGATGTTTGTCTGATATTGAAAGTGGTAATTGAACAAGAACAAGATGTTTGTGTGTGACATTGGAAATGATAATTGAACAAGTACATGATCTTTGTCTGTGATATTGACAGTGGTAATTGGACACGTTTGTTTGTGTCATTGACATCTGCTGGAGCAATTGGACAAGTACAGGATGTTTGTCTGTGATATTGACAGTGGTAATTGAACAAGAACAATATGTTTGTCTGTCACATTGGAAATTATAATTGAGCACGTAGAAGATGTTTGTCTGATATTGACAGTGGTAATTGAACAAGAACAAGACGTTTGTCTGTGACATTGACAGTGGTAGTTGGACAACAACAAGATGTTTGTCTGTGACATTGACCGTTGTAATTGAACTATAACAAGATGTTTGCCTGTGACATTTACAGGGATATTTGGACTAGAACAAGATGTTTGTCTGTGACATTGACCGTTGTAATTGAACCATAATAAGATGTTTGTCTGTGACATTTACAGGGATATTTGGACTAGAACAAGATGTTTGCCTCCAACATTGACAGAGGCTATTAGACAATAACAAAATGTTTGTCTGTGACATTGACACTGGCTAGAGCAATTAGAAAAGTGCAGGATGTTCGTCTGTGATATTGATAGTGGTAATTGGACAATTAACAGGATGTTTGTATTTGACATTGACAGTGGCAATTGAACAAGAACAAGATGTTTGTCTGTGACAGTGGAAGTTTTAATTGAACAAGTACAGGATGTTTGTCTGTGATATTGACAGTGGTATTTGAGCAAATACAAGGTGTTTGTTTGCGAGCTTGAAGTGGTGAATGGACAAGAACAGGATGTTTGTCTGTGACGTTGACAGTGATATTTTTACAATAACACGATATTTGTCTGTGATGTTTTCACTTGTTATTGGACAAGAACAAGATGTTTGTCTGTGATATTGACAGTGGTAATTGGTCAAGAACAATATGTTTGCCTGCGACATTGACAGTGGTAATTGGATAAGAACAAGATGTTTGTCTGTGACATTGACAGTGGTAATTGGACAACATCAAGATGTTTGTCTGTGACGTTGACACTTGTAATTGGACAAGAACAAGATGTTTGCATGCGACATTGACAGTTGTAATTGGAGAAGAACAAAATGTTTGTCTGTGGCATTGACAGTTGTAATTGGAGAAGAACGAATTTTTTGTCTGTGACGTTGACAGTTGTAATTGGAGAAGAACAAGATGTTTGTCTGTCACATTGACAGTTGTAACTGGAGAAGAACAAGATTTTTGTCTGTGACGTTGACAGTTGTAATTGGAGAAGAACAAGCTGTTTGTCTGTCATGCTGACAGTTGTAATTGGGGAAGAACAAAATTTTTGTCTGTGATGTTGACAGTTGTAATTGGAGAAGAACAAGATGTTTGTCTGTCACGTTGACAGCTGTAATTGGAGAAGAACAAGATGTTTGTCTGTTACATTGGCATTGGTATTTGGACGAGAATAACATATTTGTCTGTGACATTGACACTTGTAATTGGACAACAACAAGATATTTGTCTGTGGCGTTGGCACTTGTAATTGGACAAGGACAGGATGTTTGTCTGTGACATTGACAGTGGTAATTAGACAACAACAAGATATTTGTTGGTGACGTTGACACTTGTAATTGAACCCCAAAACGACATATGAAGGTGTCAAGAACCCTTCAGCCACACTTTGAGCAGACTGATCAGATAAAGCCACGATCTCTACCCACTTAGTAAATTGGTCCACTATTAATAAGATATACTTATGACCCGACTTACTAACCGGGAAGGGCCCCAGGATAACCATGTGGACTCTTTCCAGTGGGCTGCCCACATGATACATACCAAGCGAGCCCCGGGCATTTCTAGCTGGGG
>JARFOD010082916.1:0-19228 GCA_031763545.1 Mopalia muscosa | reverse complement strand
TGATGTTCTGTATTTTTGTCCGTCGTCATATAAGTGAAATACCCTTGAGTACGACGTTAAACACTAATCAAACAAATAAACAAACTATTTTCAGTCCGGCAATCAATGCTGGCGATTCGGTGCTTGGTAAAGATAAAAATGTATAAATGAAAAAGCAGATATGTTAACATTGACAATACCTTCTTAAAGTAGGGGGCAGATCAGCTTATCGCTAGTTTGGATTCAAGAGAGGAAATAAGAACAATGTGTCTATAAATCAACCTGCCAATGAATGAAGTCAAGATGCATTGTAAATCTCTGTTGTTTAAATGCAACAATGGTTTCCATTCCAGTTATATTGCATGATATGGTTAGCAGACATTAGTTTATGTAAGACTTGTACAGTGCAATACAAAACATAGATAGAACGTTTGGAAAGAAAACTACGATGAAATGTAAAATATGCAGAGTGTTAGGCCTCTGATAGATTGAGGTTATATGCTGTAAGTACCATGGCTTATTTCATTATGTGTTCTTTTTTTACCATTACCAAGGCGACCTTTCATGAACTATGTGGGGTGCCTGACCTAATGTAACTCCATCTGCAAAATAATTATTCCAGGCCTGACTGCCAAAAGAAAAATACAGTGGAGCTAATTAATTTCCGGTCTTTATCAGATAGCCGTCGGTGTATAAACTTGTATTGAATCATTTCATGACTCGTGGAGTAGAAAGACATGACGACTGATATGAATGTTCAACTTCTTGATACATCCATATCAGTCGTCATGTCTTTTTAATTTACCAGCTTCTAAATGCCACTCAAACAAGATGTCGTGAAGTATATAAAAGATCCCAGGTTGTCCTCTGCCATATTTTCTCAGAACGATTCGTCATACGAAGCAGTATCCTCATTACAATGTACTAATGACCGCGTTATTCGGCAGTATCTGCAAACGAATAAAAAAATGTCCAATCGCAACACGAAACAAATCAAACTGAAAACAAAATACAAAGCTAGCAGGTCCTTTTTGCTCAGATGATAGCACCTTTAGTTTGGTTATGCAACAAAGCTCTTATCTCGTTAAAAAAACCAGAGTGTGCTTTTAAACTTGGTTTGTTAATGAGATACAAATTAAGCTAAATAGTTTATCTGATATTATCTTTCATTTTAAGCTTTTCAATGCAGAAAAAAGAGAAATGTAATTTCAAGTAAACACTGTCTTCAAATTATTTTGTATTAATTTTCCCCACTGTAGCTACAAAAGTTGATATTTTCTTAAAGTCAATACCATATAACAGACTAATTCTGCATTTCTTTAACATTTCACGTTTATCCGTTGCAAAATGTTTTTCAGAATCGATATTTCTTCGAACCTGATGTCACCAAATATCTGTTGTGTCCTCTTCAAAATTAGTATTAAAGTGAATCGATGAAAGTAAGCCCTGGCAGTTTGTCCGGTCAATTGGACAATGTTAGTCTTTGATCTGACACTTTTGATGGGCGCATTGAAGTTGTTTTTAAATTCAAGATTTCAATTTCCCTGACACTGTCAAGAAAACCCTATAACGAGATACCTCTAGTCAATGGTGACTTTGAGCGTACAGAATTTGGCCTTGACCGGAGGATCGTAAAATCTATCATGAGCGATTGATGTTGACACGTTATTTACTGGTTAAGGCCAATTTGATCATAATGCTGGCATCAGGGTGATCAGTTAAAGTACTCGACTGAGTTGAAACCTATTAAACACATTTCTGAAGCACTCATTCTGTAAATTTGAAGCATTTTAGTCACGAATAACCGACTGACCCATATTACAAACGCTTTCTCGGCTTGTTTGATCACAGGACGATTAGCCAAAATATAGATTTTCTGGGCAAAACGAACATTTATATGAATTATTGGCTTACCCCATACATTACGGAAGTGTGTAAATATTTCTTAATTAATAGCACATTTAGGCCTACTCACCATTATCTAATGAGAGGCATAGGAGGTGCTTTGCGTCCCTTAATCTGTGAAAAAATTATAGCCGATTCATGGGGTCTGGTAAATGTAAGTTGTGATCAGAAGTAGTCAAGCTTCGTGTTCAAGCTAGGTCTTCTATCAATTAAGCTTTATCAGCAACAGAGCCGTAGTATTATCCCTTAATATATGTATCTGCACAGAACTTGCTGTTAGACTGTATTCTTTTGGTGAAAACCAGTAACGGCTAAGGTGATTAAAATCGCAGCGTTGTGTGGATTGTTTCCTATCCCACACTATGAGTCAATTTATGAAAAAGTGTGCCACAATCCTGGTCAAACCACCTGTTCCTCAGAAGGTTTGAGAATGATCCTTACCCTATTTCCTCTATAGGTAATGTAATATTTTGTATAAAATGTGTGGATCTATAATCTTTCTTGACATTCATCTATTTACCATTAAAGGAAAATGTATCGTGACACCTGTCCTACACTCTTCTACCAGCACCCAGCCATCCCACACATACCACTGTTCCAGTTCTGAACATAGCTCACTTCATCTTGTTTGTGAGTAGAATTCATCAAGTCAGTGCCGTTACACCACCCTTACTCTTATGTATTATACCAGCATAAACCATACATATTTTGTGTAAGTAGACTTCTTGTATGTTATTCTGCAATAAATTTTCGTCCATAACTGCATGTATATAGGTCTATTCTGTTTTACTGGTAACCATTCTAGATGATGGCTACATAGAGATAAATGACTTTGTGAAGAGTTACTAATAATTCTAAAACAACATATAAAGGAAGTATGTGGCGGCAAAGGTGTTATAGCTGTGTTACCAATAAGCTATATACAAATTTGGATTTTCCAGACGGTACCATGATCTTTAGAAACTGTGGCTCGTCATTACCCTTTTATTAAATTACATAATATTCGGAACTTGAGCTTATCGTTTTGATAATAAATAACCCATATGCTTTGTTATGTATTGACCATCCTTACATATCGTTCAGCGTGGATGTTGGATGTTATGTAGCTTTGTCTGTTGTATGCCTACCGGTACAGTGTTAACCGTTTACAAAAGTACCACACTAAACATATGAGAAGTTATATATTTTAAAATTTATATCAGTTTTATGTGTGTTTGAGAATAAGACTTTAAGCAACATAGTTGCCACCATTAGCCATAATGACAGAGGAAACCCTTCGGTCACATGATTTAGAAGTCCCATGACGAGGCGTAGGCCATATGACACTGAAGACTTAACGTTTTTAAATAAAAAGACAAACTCCTGAACTATTCCACGTTATTTACTTATACGAGTCAACATGCCGCATGAGTCTTAAACAATATAAAACTGTATTGATTCCCAACATGGAACGCGTGAAGAGCACCCGCCATTCAACCCATCGGTTCTTATTCACACATGAAATGAAGTTAATATTAACATTAACTCCATTGTCTTCTTGTTTCTACAAGGAGCAATGGGTATTGCTTTGTTCTATGGTCAATCAGTTTTGATATACAAAATGTATTTTCCAGCTATGCATTAGGAACTAACTGAATATACAAACCATATCTCAACATTCGAATGTTAACCATCAACTCTCCTAAGACATGTCTCAGATGAGGGCGTTTACCCTCAAGAACAACATTCACTTGATTAGATTTCGAATCGCATTTGTGGGGTTGTACCACATGGAGTATGTCAAGCAGTAGAAGGGCATGGCGATTGATCTGGTAAAATACGTAATTCTATGCTATCCGATAGAATCACAACTGGATGAGAATCATTTGCATTCGTTCCATACAACAGTTCAAAGAAAGACACTTCAAAGTTGGGCGTTCCTTAACGTTTCTAGTATACCAACTTTTCATTAGCAGCCAACTGAAAAACCAAGCTTTTGAAAGATACATACATAAAATTCCAATCAGCATTCTGCGCGATATTGCGTTTAAAAAACGCAATTTCCTCAAAATCAACCAGGTGTCCGGCAAAACCGAAACGTAATTGACAGCAAGTGTTTTTTCAATCATGTGTTTTAAAGGTTGAATGAATTCTTACCAATCTCCGCCTAGTATGGAAATGTTATATCAGCTGCTAGGACTCAAATACCCAAAATGCAGTCTGGCGACATTCACATTGATTGCAAAAGTCTTTTAAATGTTGTTACATGGCCGCCTCTTGGGCTGGGAGTTCACTTTTCAAAGGCCACAAGAGACACTTTTCAAAAAGTTTAAACAGCCAATCCATGCCCGCAACATAGAGAGGGCTGAACCCCTGTTTTAAAAAAACAGCAACGAGTAAGTATCGAGTACGAGTCGGTTGCTCTTGCAATCCGCTTCGATGCCTTGGAAGAGCTGCGGGTAGAAATCCGGCCTGCTCCTTATACATCATGTGACCACGGTCTTGGTCAACCCTTATCCCTTTCGCACCACTACTGTATGGGAGACAAGGCCTAAACATCGCATAAAATAGGTCTCCTGACTTTTTTGTTAAACGAGATACAAATGGGAAGAAAGATTAGGGATTGAATGACGTCAGGTCATGTTTACACGGAATCTCCATATGTGTCCACAAAACCATGTGTATTGCCTTAAATAGATTTCCCATCATGGTATTGCATCTACCAGCTTCGTAATCAGCTGAAGTCACTATTTAAATCCCATGAACTCACACTCTATATACCATAGAAATATTTATTTAAAAAACAGAATTGTTGATTGACTCAACGTTTAAAAGTATTGACCAAACCAAAGGAATATTGTTTTATTACCGATTTTCAATTTGGTTTCCAGTGCCAGCGGAATCGTCGATGATCAAATTTGTACAATACTCTGCGGGCTTATACTTTCCATAAAACATATTTTATGACCAAGAATGATGGTATTGGAAGGCTCCGTTGAGAGTCAACAGAGGGAAGCATGTTGCTACACAGTCCGATTTCGTCTGAAAACGATATATTGGTTACCATAGATTGAGATGATTTTGCCTCTCGAGGATAAAACACTACCGAATGACATAAATACTTTATGTTTGATATTTAAGGGATTGACGTTGATGGTTGATCCAATCGGTTCCGTGCAAACGGAATATTAAAAATTACTGAAATATTTATAAACGATATGTACCATAACTATTGTAACAAAAAAAGACGGTTAATTATTTGTTCCGGATATTTTCTCTAAAATTACATTTATTTGTGTTAGCATAAGCTTTTTCTCGAGACTATTTTTAAGTTGAAACACTGATTTGATAAGATCTTTCACCGCTTGACAGAGGTGAGTATAACTAAAATGTCAGATTAAGACAAACATAATTCTTCTGATTTGTTAATCTTTTAAATATTATTTATTTACTATTAAAAGAAGTTCCATCGTGCTTTATTCACATTGTAATTTACTGTTTCTCGTTATTCGCACATGTGTCGCTGTCATTTAGATGGTTAACAGGAAACACTTAATAATTAAATCTCATATGACTCAAGAAGAGTGAAAATAATAAATGGGCTTCCGGTATTTTCCCTCTGAAATATAAATATACAATTAGTTTTGGTTTATTGAAGATATGTCCTTATATGCACCCCAATATCCCAATAAGTTCAGAGGAAAATGACAATCTTAAGTTCACTATTATAATTTTACATGCGAATTGTTTTTTTACGTATTTATTTCTAAAAAGGTTATAGATAATAGCCCATTATTATACGAATCCATATTATACTAGCCGCGTAAGATCCGCGTGACTCCAATCCACCCAACCACTCATTAGGTGAGGGAGAGAGAACAGGGGCAAAATCACACACTATATAATAACGTACATCTCAGACCACTCCGTCATGGAGGCACCCTCTTTAGAACGTTGACAAACAAACAAAAAGTTTTTTTTTTCTCGCTTTTCCAAGTTATTGCGTGAGAAATATTTTGGAATATTTGGACTACAATTGTTTGTTTATACACCCACGATATTTCCCATATTTCCAACTCTTTGCAAAGGACAGTATGTCAGAGGGTCTAATTTCGGTTTGAAATCTATAAATTACTTATAAGTCGTATATAGCCTGGAGTGTTTACACATTTCAAATTGTACAGAAGTCATGTGTTCGGATGTAGAGATAATAAATTTATTTATAATAAATGTATATTGTATATCGGGTGATTTAGTTTCGCTTTAATAGAGAAAACAACAGTGAACAAATATCTCAAAACATCAATGGTTGATGAATAACATGGTGTTCATTTACTTTTATGAATTATTCATTTACCTCATTGCCGTCTTTTTCGTTTAATAAATAATAGCTCACTTTGTTATTTTATAACGGTTTAATGTTACATATTTCTCTTGAGGATCAACTTGAGGGAGTGCTGTCCACTAAATTTACTAAGCACTAAATCGCTTTGTTCTTAAGTCTTTTAAATGTAGAGCAAAAACATTATATGGCAATATTGGCGTCAGCGAAATTACCCATAATGCAATTTGCCAGTGTTCGTTTTCCGTTAAAACCGATTTTATTACCAAAAATAATGACACCTATCTGCTTTAGAGAATCTCCAGAAGAAAGCCTGTCATACTGTCACATTTTATTATTTTCTGAATTATTTAGAATAAAATGTTGAAAAAAATGTCCCAGAATTCGATATTTCGAGGACCTTAGTATCAAGTGGATTTGCCTCGCGAGGATAAAATAGCTTTTATGGAATCAATAATTAAAGCAGACTGATCCGTCAAATTATATGTTATAACGCAGTGTAAAATCCAATACGTAGTTTTACCGCAATAGTCTACTCTGGACCGAAAATCCCTATTGGACGAGCCTCCGAAGGCGTCGAGTCCTGTAGCTACGGACTTTCAACCCGACCTGGAAAGGTGCATCAAAGCTTACATGGGCATCTCTCTGTCTAATGGCCTTGCTATTATACATGGTTTACATTATAAACGCAAGCATTCAATATAGGCCATCCCAATGTAATTCGCGTTTAATTAGTTGACTTGTTAACTTTCATTCAAATGTCAGAAACAGTGTCTGTCAATTAGTATTATATGTATATACATTATTTGATGTAACTGAAAATGGGAAATTCAGACAAAAATATTAGGCCTATATAACGTTGGTATGAAACATAGACTTTTTTTCCAACTACAAAAAGCCCTGCATTTTCTTTAAAACAGTAAATATTTAAAAAAAACAAAAACAACAAATGAAAATGCCACGAATGTTATTCTTGTTCCGATGTCAATTGTGCTAGATTTACAGTACTCCTTGAAGTAAGTAACATTGCAGAGATCTTTTGCTGCCATTGTACCATTTCCCTGCTATTTCAAGTTTTATAAAGATAACTCAATAATTTAACAATCGAAAATGTATTTCAAAAGACAAAATGGGCAAAATGTCATCGTTGGAATCCCACTGAGTTGAAACGGTTTGATTGTAATTGAAACAAAGGAAACCAGAAATGGAATTGAATGGTTTGAGATCATGGACTAGATCCTATAAACACGGCTTAGCAAAAAAACATGTTCAATTTCTCAAAATATCCACCAGATCAATATCTAATTGTATTGGCATTTACATAGAAATAGTCATCATGCCGGCTATCAATTCGCTACAGCGGAACATGATAATAATCATGGAAAGAAAAGCGAGAATAATTAGATTAATTCTTTAAACTATCTCCACTAAATTCATTAATGTGACCAATCATTGGAACCGCTTTTTTAAAACAACATTTTGGCTGGTACAACTTTGATAACGTTAGATTAACATAGCACAGGATGTATAATTGACCAAACAAAAATGACCCCCAAAATTCCTCTGTGAAATTCATTCCACTTCCCACAGAGCACGTCCGAATTCATATTCTATACCCCCGTGGGTGAGCGGGTGGGCCATGGCCCTGCAAAATACTCCCTCGGCTTCTTCGGTAGATCGTAAGAGGCGAGAAAAGAGGTTGCTTTCTGTTGCCCTGGTGTTCGCAGAGCTAAAGGGCAACGGGAAGCAGTTTTGTTTGTAATGTTCTGTATTTGTGTCCGTCGTCATATAAGTGAAATACCCTTGAGTAAGACGTTAAACACCAATCAAACAAACAAACATATTATATAAGATAAAATTCCTACCATTCAAAGAATAAGAACACATACACGCACATTGAAAACCAAAACCAACTCTATTTGGAGTCGCGCACTCAATGCTGGCAATTCGGCGTCTGTTACTAAGAGTCGGGGTTCAATTCCCGAACTGGTTTCAACCGGAAAACTTTTCTAAACTAGAATCTGTTCTGACTAAAATCTTGTATACCCCAGTAGGTAAAAAAAATAAAAAAGCAGAGATGTTAACATGGACAATACCTTCTTTAAGTAAGTGCAGATGAGCTTATGTTTTTTTTTTGATTCAGGACACGAAATGAGAACAATGTACCAATAAATCAACGTGCCTATGAATGGAGTCAACATGTAAATCTCGATTGTTTAAATGCAACAATGGTTTTCATTCCAATTACATTGCGTGATATGGTAAAGCACGCATAAGTTTCTCCGTTAGGATAACACTTGTACAGTGCAATACAAAATAAGAGAATAACTTATAAATTGAATGATCCAGAAAACTTCGATGAAATATTTGCAAAAAGTTGACAACGGCAATGGCAGACAGTTAAGACATACATACCAAAACTAGTTTATTTTTTCCAATTAACCTGCAAACTGCTACATGGTATTTAAAAATATACAAATTTACTAATCATATGTCGGCTATGACTTTCTACCAAGCGTTCTATCGAAAAATCTATGCGTTTTAAATGTTTAGAATTTAAACGTACGTTGGTAAGCTGTAAGAAACCGATGGATCGTGAAACCGACTGGTATTGTAGCAATATTTGCGTGTTTAGTAATACATTTTCAGATAGATTAACAATTTAAATAAACACTGTTCTTACATATGAAATAAATAACAGCTTTTAATCCATCAAATTAATTTTTTGTTAGATGGTTCAGTGGGTTTTGAATTTTGCTTTCCGCGCCTATGAAGCCACTCGTATTACGGTTTGACGCAATTCGTTGTGTAAACGACATTTTATGAATTATAGCATTCCGATATTTTAGAAAGTTGTCAGGAGAAAGCCTATGCTGCTGTCATTATCCATTATCTTTTAGATCACATGGACTGAAATCACAAACAAATTTGCACTGAATGATATTTTAAGCACAAAGCTGGATAATAAACAACATCGTTTAGTAGGAATGCAAACTTTACCGATTGACATCCAAAAGGATTGACAGTGATGAGCAACAGAATACAAAATGGTCGCAAACAAGATAACATATTTCACCCAATAAATAAAACAAATCAATTATAAAAAGGATAGCTAATTTGATTTTTGATTTACACTAGATTAATGACATTTGTCATAATTTGATTTGTGTCGCTCGATTATGAAATTCTGAAAGTGGGAATACATAATTGATGCTTTTCTCGTTGATATTTATGATTCTTTTAGATCAACCAGACAGGTTCTGAGTACAATTTTCTTTTTTATATCTTGATTATTTAAGCTAATTCAGAGTATAAGTATTTTAAAACCAGAAACAACCTCTCCTGTAATTGATAACCACATCTACAATTGGGAACTCGAAGCTTAAAACATTTCTATTGCCTTGCCTTGTGAAACCGATTACATTACTAAGACTTTATAAGAGTCGTCAAAATAAGTCTGTCCAGTTGTCAGTTTTTATTTTGACAGAGATCTGTAAGAATTAAATCACATCAAACTATTTTCATGTCGCAGGAATCGATAGTTTAGAAGGACAACGCATGGTGTCAAGTGGATTAGTCTCTTGACGATTAAAAAGTGACAGAAAGGAATACATAATTAATGTTTCACTCATTGACATTCCATCGGTTTTGCTTTGATGAGTAACAAGTTAGTTTCTATGTAAAATAAGCTGAAGACAGCAAATGTCAGGTCGAATTTGTCATTAAATCGAACATGGATTCTTAGAGTTAAAACGAACAATTTATGATTCTTGAAAATGTTAGCTGTCGTAACAGTTCTTTCTATCTGGGATGCTCCATATCATTATTATAATTATGGCATTACAGTCTTCTTGATATTAAGACGAAATAACATTTTTCCCTTTCACGAGAAAAGAAAAGTTGAAATAATGTTCCAGACCAAATATGTTGAATGCAAAGGTAATTGACTTATATCAAGGGATTATGATTCTCCACATAAGAGCATAAGAAATTGTTTCCTTTTCTTTGTAGTTCAATAAGTCAGGTGTAAAATAGTTATTAGTTATATCAAATAGTTGTCTGTAAAGGATAGGTGTGAAGTGGAATGTTTTTTTCTTTGTTAACTTTTAAAAATCAATTGATCCAACTACTGCCCCTTCCTTCAAGGTCATAAAGTCTTCCAGGTATTTGACAATATTTGATTATACAGCAAATAATTTAAGGCAAATATAATCATTTTAGGAATATTTTGAATCTCAATTTGACTTTGGGTGCCCATTAAAAAGCCTACACATGGAATTAGTCAGAATTAACTATTCTGGTGTCTCTGTTAATCTGAATTTAATGCTCCTAATAAATGCAAACCTTTTGGAGTGACTTCATTTCAGTCTCAAAATCAATGTCACATTTAAAATCTTAAATTGTTCTGAATATAATTATGACAGATACAGTTTACTTGTGGGATTAAAACATACAGGATTAAATATATAAAAGATGTTTTCCGTATAAATTTTTAAAAGGATTTAAATGTCGATAGAACAGGTTATTAAGAATAAACTCAAAATAGAAAATTCAAGGAGGAATATATCCACATATATTATTATTGGGTCATAACTGTTGATTCGAGCAAGAGAATTATGTTTTGTGTATTAATTTATAACGAAGGTTATAACCGTCATAAAGGTTTTCGGTGGATTATTAGGGAATAACCATGCTGTAAATTGGTGATTTGCTGCTAGGTTTTACGGTCGCAAAATGAGTTTTACCGGCGACGCGTCAGCGGAAAATCACCAAATACTGTATGGTTATTACCATTCTAATCCAATTCGAATCGATATTGGCTGCGAAAGTTTAAAATTCAACAAAATGCGAATCTAACAGCTGATGTCAACGAAGGGCTTATTTGCCACTGGATGAAATTGTGTGTTTTACCGCTATGGACTATAGTTCCCAAAACTTCCAATAAATCGCATTTGTTTTCTGTTAAATTTTCACAAACAAATTATCAGAATCATTTAAATAAAATTCTGCTTTTTAAAATATATGGGATATATTAAGTTTTTTAAAACGAACTTTCTAGGAAAACCTACATTTTCATAGTTACGTGTTAACGTGTTGCGTTTGACATCCAGATAAATGGCGGTTGTATCAAATGATTTAGAAATCTTTAAGCGGGATTGTGAACGTTGATTAGGTTAAGTGTACTCGCCCCGTTTTTAGGGAACGAGTTGACAGTTCTTCGTTGACTTTAACGCTGTCAACTGAAACACAAACTGTCCAAAGACTAGTTTCACATTACTTGATTATTTATCTTAATAACTTTATTTAGGTACTGGTACTTAACATAAATATATATGATTATGCAAATTAACACTCCCAATTTATTAGCTTCTTGGTCCCTACATGCTGTTTGCCGGGCGTTCGATCTCGATCTCTCCTCAAGTTTTGCAGAGAAATGCTAGCTTCACTGGGCTGTGTGATAACATTAGCTATACTCTCTAATTCGATGAATTATAGCAGATCACCAAAATCAGGCATATTTGTTTATCGTAATTATATTGCACAGTTTGATTAAATCAGACCTGCTCCGTTCATACAATCATTGTGTCACTTTTGAGACAGTATAAAGTAGAGAAATTGTGTTAAAATGACATCCTAATTAAAGACGCCTTTATACCTTGGAAACGGACATTACCAAAGACTTGACGAAAAAGTTTGGCAATTTATTCAAACTGTTGTTTAAAATGTCCTTTGAAACCCTTTATTGATATTCAATGTCGTTAATATTAAAAAATAAAATAAAAATAAACCCGATATCCTTATTTTGAACTGACTTTTATTCACTTCAAATCAATTTATCAGAAAAGTGTTAGCCTTGTTTACAGTAGAGTTATTGGAAATCTGTTGTCATCACTTTACATTTAACACTGATAACAAACACTGATAACAAAATGTTCCTAATATTCTTAGAAAAGAATGCGTTAGCAGGTGCTTGTAACCAGCCAGTGTGACACCATCTTTAAAAATAACAATCTTAGTTGCATGACCTCATTAACACGATTGTGTAAATTACTATGATTTTAACAGGATTCCATGTTCACCTGAATTATTCTCGTCACGACGAGATTTCAAAATCAACTCTCTTGAGATTTGAGTGGTTTGAGTGAGGTGCCTTTACTGACTGAGCACCGGACAGCTCCCATGTTCATCTAGAATGGGTTTCTAAAAGTTTTGGGAGTAACAGGTAGTTGATACTTCCCACAAGCCGAAGCAAGAAAATTGACAACACTACCGCACATTTAAGCTAGAGTGTGTGCCTATGAGAATTAAACAGGCGTTCGAAAAGGTTAACTATTTAAATCAATTTATCATTAAATAATATGATGATAACTCTGAATATTTATGGCATAATGTAAGCATAATGATATATTATATTCCCGCACACTATTAGATCATCATCAGGAATTCCCAATGAGGCATGAAATAGTTTCCCTGGTAAAGGCACTTCGCTCAAACCATCAAAGCCTTTCAACAATGAGGTCGCGACAAGACAGCAGGACAGTAGCTCAGCAAAAAAATAAACACTTTTTATGCTTTAAAATATCCTAGCAAATTCTAAATATCTAACATTAAAGTTATGACATTTCCGTTCTTAACTATATTAAATACAAACCACCATTTTAGTATTCTCGATGAAATTATCATGACTCTTCAAGATGATTGTCCACAGGGTACCCAAAATCCGAAACAGCCTGTGATAATTATTATCCTTTGTTAAATTAATATACTTATGGGAGATGGTTTATGGCTGTGACAAGAGATCACACATTCCATAGAACACCAGTCTTTAAAGACAGATCGAATTTTCTATCTTTTATATTGGTTTTTATTGGGTTAGTTTATGGATGTTTGACTGTATGCCTACCAAATGAGTTCCTATCCAAGAGGAAATAGCCTTTGTAACGTTGTGGTGTCGTTTATTTCTGTATAAAACTGATGTGCTAAAGGTTGTGTTTTACTATCGAAAACTATTGAAATGTCCAAAATTTCCTGTCGGGATATCTTCAATAACTTCAAAATTGTGTAAATTGCAATTACCAATTCTTAGCTGACGACTGATGAAATGTATGAAGTGACGGCAGTGGTCATTTATCTAAATTAATAACCAGCTTGTTGCTCGGAAAGCAAATCTGAGAAATGAAATTTAATTAATCTTTTAAAATTGGTTTTTGTTATGGTACAATGTGCCAGCAACAAGCCTGAGCGAATACAAATTATTTTGTATCCGGAGAGAATCGATTTCGTCTAAGATTAGCTTTTTCCCATTGAAACGAATATGCCCAACATCAAATTCTAATATATTTTCAAAACACTGACAGAACGTATGTCTATAAAACGAGGAAACTCAAAGTTAAATATTAATAGTTAAGAAATAAATCACTAGATCACAAGCAACAGGTTTGCCATACTTTGAACTGAGCTAGTAAAAGTACATAATACTATTAAACGCAACATTCTGTTTTAATATGATCTAGAAGAACTGTTTTCGCTTAGAAAAATGGTACATTGGGGGTTCGTCAGAACAGAGGATGGTTCTATATAGAACCAGTCCTTTGGCTAAGGGCAGTTTGTTGTAAAGTAGCAATGCTGTCCTTGCTTAGCACTGGAGGCAAATTATCTTTTTAACATTATGGAAACGCTTAAGATCTTAGTTGTGTTAGTGTCAATTGTTGTTTGGATATACGTCATATAAGCAAAATACCCTTAGCATGATGTAAAACACCAATCGTGCATCGATCAATCGATCATAATTATGTAACCATCACCACAAAAACTGTTCTTTGACATAAGAAGGGAGAATTACTTGGAACAGTTGCTCGGAGGGTTCCATACAGAACCATAAAGGGTTCCATCAGAGCCATGACTGAAGAACCGTAAAGGGTTCCACTAGAGCCTAATTGTTCTAAGATTGTACACATATCTAGAAGATGAATGCAAAGGCTGCGCTTCCTGACGGTATGGGAAAACTCTAGAAAATATGGGTAAAAGCGCATAGAAGATGTTGCTTGCTTTACACATC
Organism: Mopalia muscosa; assembly: GCA_031763545.1. Lineage (NCBI taxonomy): Eukaryota > Metazoa > Mollusca > Polyplacophora > Chitonida > Mopaliidae > Mopalia > Mopalia muscosa. The sequence continues at coordinate 4,964 of JARFOD010082916.1, read as the reverse complement.
ACCAAGTACTGCCAGGTGAACACAGGCTAGATTAATCGGGTTCCACACATCTATCTTTATCTTACGTTATCGATCCGAATGCCAATGGCATTGGCTGCTGTCTATACGCACCATGAGGAGGGCCGTTATCAGCAGGATTCAGGCCTTTATCTATTACATGATACCATTTTAATCAATCCATCTTGAATTCCTTTGTTGCACCTTTCTTGACAGAATCTAAATCGAATCTAAATGTAAGTCTGGGATCGGTTATACCCCTAAATCCAGTCGTCGTTTTTGGACGCTGGGACTGAATAAACGTTGGCTGATTCATGTGTGTCTACTATGACAATTGTCAAATATATCAATCTAAAGAGAAATTAGAAAAATAAGAAAACGAAATTTGTCATTAACAACGGTAAAAATAAAACGGAACAGTCTTAAGACGTGAATGAAATCAGTAACTGACTTGCTGTTTTCAAAATAAAATTTGGGTTTCCGAATGTGCAAAATATTAATTTGAACATACACTCTGTCAACAAAGAAACGCATAGGCGAAATATTGATAATAGTTAATTGATTGTCACAGCTAAAGTAGGTACAAGCATGTGGTAATGTTCTAGCTATGGCCCGACGGCAGCAGAGGCGTATTTGATGTATCTGCAAATGAGAATTTGAGAAAACAAATATTACATAACACTGGCAAAAAATTTGAGAAGACAAATATTAAATAACCCTAGCAAAGAATTTGAGAAGACAAATATTACATAACACTGGCAGAGAACTTGAGAAAACAAATATTACGTAACACTGGCAGAGAACTTGAGAAGACTAATATAACATCATATTAGCATATAACAGGAGCTACGTTTTCAACCTGAAATAGTCCTGCATTGTCCTTAAATAGTAAATATTAACACAAACACACCAAATCAAAGTGCTAGGAAACTTATACTGAAACTGTATCAATTTTGTAAGAGTTACAGAACTTTTTAAGTAGGTAACATTGGAGAGACATTTTGCTGCCATGGTAGGTCTTCCCTGTCATTTCAATTTTTAAAAAGAGAACTCAATAATTCAACATACGAAAGTGTATTTCAACAGACAAATTGGGCAAAATGTCACCGTTGGACGCAGCATGTATTATTGGCAAAAGTTTCTTTCCCGAAATTCCTTTATGAAATCATTCCCCTTCCCACAGAGCACGACCGAATTCAGTTTCTATAAAATAATGTTCCCACCATCCAAAGAATAAGAACACATACGCACTCACTGCAAACTTATTTGGAGTCCGCATTCAATGTTGGCGATTTGGTGACTGGCACTGCGAGTCGAGGGTTCGATTCCGGAGCTGGTTTCAACCAGCAAAATTTTCTAAACTAGAATCTGTTCTAACTATAAAAGTGTTAGCCCAAAATAACGAAAAGACTGATTATATTCACCGTCCAACAGAAACAAAAATCATTCAAAACCAACTAGACGAAATGCAACGGTAGTATTCTATAACGTTAAAGCTGACATGTAACATAATTAGTGATTATTAATGCGAACAACGCATTTACTTGATAAGGCTATTAATAATTAAAATATCACAATGTTGTTTAAATAAACTAATCGGAAATAATTTAGTTTAGCGAGACATGAGCACCACTAATCTATTTGACTTAATTATTTGGCCGTCTCTCGAAAATCGCTCCGAATTATCGTTCTTGACTATGACGTCAGAAAAGACCAGCTTGAGTCCGGCTGTCATCTGGAGTACACAGACATGTTCTGCTGTGCAGCTTATAATTGCTCCATTTCATCTGATATAAATTCCAGTGGGGAATAAGCGTCTACGAATTTTTCTAAAGATTCTGAACTGCGGAAAAAATTGTTAGTTTTGATGAAAAGAGATATCTTCCAGCCGCTCAAACATTCAAGACTAGCTGTGCTCTGCACATAGCCTCGGCCTGTCAAAATCGTATTGGAAGAGATTTGGATTGAACATTATAACACTTTTAAAGCTAAATACCTCTCGGACAGTTTTCAAGTTTGGTGTCACGAAACCTAGCTTAAGCTTAGTTACAGCGGCAAGAGCTTTCAGAAAGCGACTAAGAATAGAGGTTTGTGTCACACGTTTTCCTCTTGTTGTTGTTGTTGTTGTTGTAGTAGCCTACACCTCGTCTGATTCGATGTGTGTCCATAATGTCACCGTATTGTAAAACCATGGCTCAAAATAATTATTCCTTACTGTTCCAAACAAAAATACTTCTTTAATTTAGTTATTAAACGGAATAAGGTAGCATGACAAAATTAAATTCATACTATTCATAGTTACAATATCATTTTTATTTAATGTTTATCTTTCTCATGTTTGTTTTGTTCTTTGAGTGATGTTTTAACAGCAAATTTCTTTTTCTTCAGACTACATTTAGCCTGTCTTCACTTCGATGAAAATGTGACAAGAGAACAAGCTGTGACTTGATGATCTGGAAAAAGCATGCAGCCGCAAGTTAACTACAAGAAGGCAGGTAAAATCCCTGTTTCCTATGTTCGGTTATATTACATAATCTTCATTATCCCTCTAAAACTATACCAATGAGATTTAGCATACCGATGATGAAAAATATTGTATTTGTGAATATTAGGTGTCATATGTATTGTATTCCAATGAAAAAAAAAAAAATTAATAACAGTTAAATTATGAGTAATGAATAGGTATTTGAATAAATGTAACACAAAAGGGGGTCTCATTAATTGGTTTCTTATAGCCCCGGGAACATTACATTTTTTCTTTATTTTGAATTTTAATTCCTTCAACATAATTCCTAAGTTATAAGACCAGAAAAGATTACCAGTTACACAATTATTAGTACCACGTTAAACCCCAATCAAACAAACAAACAATACACAATTATTAACTAGTAAATAACTGTAATTTAGAAAGTATTTTTTATTTTCTAAATAGAAAAATAAAATGAACAGTTGTGAATTGGATTATCTTCAACAACATATTATGTATGTCCTTTTATAGGAGACCTTCCCAATTTATTCAGAACCCTGGTTATGGCAGATTATTCAAAGTATGATCTTGCTGTCTTTGCTATATAGGAACATCAGCTTTCCAACAGAGCAAAATACTTCACATTTTATTGTTTGTTTTAATGTACTTATTATTGTTGGAGTAGATCACTATCATATACGTGCAATATACCTTTTGAGTTTGGGTTAAATACCAATTAATATATATAATATAAATTTTCCATTTGTTTTTTTTTTTTCTTTCAATTGAATAAATTTCAGATTAATTTGATTGTATACCTCCATGATAAATATGCAATAAAAATGCAAACTCTTAAAATTGGACATTTATTTAAAAAATGAAGCAAAATGACCATTTTGGACAACATACTTTTTATATCTGGCTAAGCCTCTGCTAGTCTACCTATCATACAGGGCTGGACATTGCAATATAACAGACACAGCGCCACCATTCGAGTCTTCCAAATACAGCAGTTAGGAAAAATATGCAATATTTATTCACAATTGTTTATGTTTAAAAGATAAATAGACTTAGATAAGACTCCCTTTCAGAACAGAGTGGTTGGAGGAAGCTTCATGCTGCCCTGGGGACCCATGGTCGTGGCTTAGTGGTAAGCGTGCGCGCTTCCTAAACTGAATCTGCTTCGATTTACTGTTCACGGGTTCGAGTCCGACTGTCGACCTTCAGGTAAGTATATGTTCTGGCTCCGGCAATATGTTCTGGCTCCGGCAATCGCGGGGGTGGTTTTTACGAGGTTTTCTCACGGTTTTCCACCGTATTAAGGCTAGATGCAGTGTGAAGTAGACAATCCGTCGTCATATAAGTGAATTACCCTTGAGTACGACGTTAAACACCAATCAAACAAACAATCATGCTGCTCTGGGGCTGTTAGAGCACTGATTGTGTCAACTTATAAGTGAAATGACTTTAAATGTGGTGTAAACATCAAATAAACCTTACACAACATAAACATTAGCACAATTATCAATAATATGGTTAGTTATGAAAACTGTCGCTTGAACAGAACATTTGACACATGCTTCATATAAAATCATCAGATTATTGAAAAAAAAATATTTCCCAGGTTTGTAATTTTGCTAACAAGATTTTTTGTGGATGAAAATTGTTGGTTTTGCTTTATTGTACCATTGTATTTCTCCTGTGATTGTTCTGTTTTCTGTCAAAAAAGTGAAATAGCCATATGTATGGCAAAATGCCCCAAGCAATAAATTGCTTTTCAAGAGATTTGGCTTGTATTATATAATATAAAGTGAAAATACTGTTTGATGTCAGGCTTTCGATATTCAGTTAAAATGTGTGTACTCTTCAGTTTCTACTAATTGTGTTAACTCCTCACATGTTTCCCCGAGCAATATCCACAGCAATATCTAGACATACATGTTTCATGTGAACCTTATGTATTAGGCCACATGTTTGTGCATCGAATAAAAAATAAATGTATATATTTTAAATAAATGAAGAGAGAAAAATTTGCTTGCCTCCACATATATATATATACATATATATATTTCTATATATCAAACTACCCATAATAAAGGATAGGCGTAAAGATCATCGGAGACCATCGGAGCAAGAGGCAATCTCCATAGGATAGATATCATATGAACACAATACATAGCCTACTTATTTTGCTTATGTTGCTTTTTACGAGGTTTCCTCCCACTTTTCCACCGTAATAGGGCATTGAGCAGTGTGAAGTGGACACTCCGTCGTCATATAAGTGAAATACCCTTGAGTACGACGTTAAACCCCAATCAAACCAAAAACAAGCGCAACAAGACATGTTCCCTTTGAATGAATTCTATCCTATCCCTACCACACATTGCTAAAGTAATTCCATAGAGCAATGAACCTATGCATCAACAAAAAATAATACCGATACATAAGGATAGGTGTAAAGATGCTACTGACCACCGAAGCAAGTTTCAGCCCCCCAAGG